>NW_025901734.1:0-19704 GCF_018835915.1 Vigna umbellata | reverse complement strand
TTAATTCTAATATTTCCTACAATTATGTAATGGTTCTTCAATTTATATTTTCCTTATATTTATTAAAAAAAGTGACTAGTAAATTAATATTAACATTGTTTAGAAGATAATAATGTGACAATATAAGTGACACGTAACAATGAAGGTCTGTGTCACCTTGAATTTATCAAGTATGTTGGACAACACTAGTAAAAAAAAGTGTTTTTAACGCGCTATATACGCCTCAGTTTTATTGAAACCGAAGCGTATAAAAGCGCGGTGACATTTTTGTAGTTTTAGGGAAGTTATATGCCTCGGTTCAAAAGGAACCGAAGCGTGATAGGTATACAGTCGCGGTTAAGTCAGCAACCGAGGCATAAAGCACTAGTAAAAAAGAGGTTATATGACTCGGTTCAAGGGAACCGAAGCATAAGGTTTATATTGCCTCAGTTAAGTGAACAACCGAGGCATATGCAAACTCAGACTGTGCACCTGACGCAATGGCTTACTTCTCACGCGAAGTGCTTTTTCTTCCTCCTCGAGCCAAGAGGGCTTTCTTCTTCCTCCTCCACGAGTTTCTTCTTCCTCCACAACACAAACATGTTTCATTTCTCCTTCTTCGTCATGATTTTTTTCTCACGGAGAGACCCAACTTTGGGGCAACACCAGGGGTCTCGTACAAGCCAAAGAGGGTTTTCTCTTTCACGTCGCCGAAGAGGGTTTTCTCTTTCACGACGGAGGCACAAGGGCACAAGGGCTCCTCCTCGGGTACTCGGATGGTTCTCGGGTGGTTCCTCCTCAACTCCAAAACGCCATCGTTCGCTTCTCACAAGACCCTCTTCGCGTTCCTGTGGGTGGCAGTGCTGGCCTTGCTTTTCGTCTGGCAAAGGAACACGATCAATGACTTTCTGCTGCTGGGGTGGTTTTCTCTTTCACGGCGGAGGCGCAAGGGCTCCTCCTTGGGTACTCGGATGGTTCTCGTGTGGTTCCTCCTCAACCTCAAAACGCCACCTTTCGCTTCTCACAAGACCCTCTTCACGTTCCTGTGGGGGGCAACGCTGGCCTCGCTTTTCATTTGGCAAAGGAACACGATCAGCGGCTTTCTGGTGCTGGGTGGTTTTTCTCTTTCACGACAGAGGCGCAAGGGCGCAAGGGCTCCTCCTCCAATACTCGGATGGTTCTCGGGTGGTTCCTTCTCAAGCCCAAAACGCCACTTTTCGCTTCTCACAAGACCCTCTTTGCGTTCCTGTGGGTGGCGTCGCTGGCCTCGCTTTTCGTCTAGCAAAGGAACATGATCAGCGGCTTTCTGGTGCTGGGTGGTGTTCTGGTGCAGCAGTCGTCGAAGTTGCGGTCGGTGGTTTTCTGTTTGACTGAATTTGGTGGGGTCGGTGACAACGTTACTCTCAACACTGAGGCGTTTGAGAGAGGTGTATGGTCATTTCCAAGTATGGGAATAAGGGTGCGGCCAACTCACTGTGCCACCTAGACATTTGCTTACAGCACCCTTCAACCTCACCAGTCTCATGACTCTTTTTCTTGCTCCTGATGTTGTTATACTTGCAATTCAGGTGGGTTTTCTTGTGTTCTTTTCCCTTCATCTTTCTTGTGAATTTGCCTAATTTGATAAATGGGTCTGATGATTCCATTGTGCTTTGTCCTTTCTTCTTTGAAGAATAATTTTCAGTTTTTAAGAACAATCACGATCCTTATTCTCTTTCTTTTTTAGTTCGGATTCTTACATACCTGCAAGGCTGAAATGGTTGCACTTGCAAGGCTGAAATGGTTGTTGTTATTTTTAGGTAATTGTGTGTTTTTCTGACTTATATTCGGATCTTTGTATTTTGCAGTGAAAGAGCTTGAAGGGGGAAAGGAGAACATTTTTTTTATTTAAGATAATGATACCCCTACACACAACAGTGCTACTATTGTAAATGATAATGCATTACATTGTCATGATTGATCTTCTTGGAAGGGCTGAGTTGATACAGGAGGCTTTCTGCTTGGAGCTTGCACTACTATAGCAGAATGTTAAAAAAAAACCCTCTATTGCCTCGGTTGGATTTGAATCGAGGCAAAAGCACACACCTCTTTACTACTTCAGTTGGATTTGAACCGAGGCAAAAGCACACACCTTTTCGTCTCGGTTTAGAATCGAGGCAAAAAGCCTACCCTTTTTGTCTCGCCTGTATATGTCTCAGTTGCGGAACCGCTGCGTATAAGCGAAAATAATCGTTGTCTTTTCCCTTTACTGCACTAGTGCAATGTCATATGTCATTTACAATCTCACATTACTACTTTTAAATGGCATTAACATCAAATTAATGAAAAGACTATCTACTCCTTTTAATAAATATGAACATTAGACTAAACCAAAACCACATAAAAAATACATTAAATAACTTTAGCAAATATTAAGAAAAATATATATATTAAACTAAATATTATACCTTTTTATTTTCTCCTTACCATAGTTGTCAAATTTATTAATATTGTATTACAATCAAAAAGTGTTGTTGGAACACACAAAAAGATCAAGGATATTCATATTACACTTTTTCTGTTTGTTTGGTCGTATTTGTTCCTTCCTCGAGTATCTTGGCTAGTTTCTTTTGTTGCTCAATTCACTCTACCTGATCAGTTACCAGTCAAAGGCACTCCAACATTCAAGTCAATGTTTGGTTAAGATAGAGTTCAATAAATGATATAGATGAAAAAGTATTGAATGTATTACTTACACTCCATATTTACAGGTTTCTTTCTGGGTCTTTTACCTTAATAACAGCCTAATAATAGCTTAATCACCTTTTAATCATGTTTACCATGATAATTCCATAGTTAATTACCAAATTCACATTTGTATTCATATGCAGCCGATCAACCTCAATGCATAATATTAGGTGGCATACCAGTTAGTAGAGTCGATCACAGAAATAAACTTACGTAAAATATTCAAGAAATTGTATATATATCATCTTTCATTTTGTTTTCTTATATTTATATTGTAATTATTTGTATTATAACTTTTAATCATATTTTTAATTTCACTTATTGAGTCATTCTTATCGTTTTTATCTTGGCTACAAGTTTTGGATTTTCACATTTTTTTCGTTAGAGTTCTTATATACAAAATTCATTAATTGATTTCAAACACTCTTAGAAATTGACAACTAAAAGGCCACCACCTTTCACCAAAAAATAATATTGAAAAAAAAATGACATTTTAAAACCTTAATCTCAAATGTTACATTTTTTTTATAAAAATGTAATTGAATGCTTAAGTTCTAATCTTTTAATTTGTTGTGTAAAATCCCCAAATTAATCTCTAATTTTCGAAGTAAAAATATTTCAGACATTTATATAAAGAGACATGATAAAAACACTAGATTTAGTAATTAAAAATTAAGAAAGTGAGTTTTAAAAGAAATGAAAGACCGGTACAGTACATTCGTAATTAGTAGTTTGGTAATTCCCATCAATGTAGACCCTATTTTCAACAAAATTTAAATTGAAAGTATGTGAGTTCATACTAACAACGAACCGTACTAGTAGTTAATGATATTTAAAAATCGTACCAAATCATTTTAATAAATAACTTAATTAATCCAGAAAAAATTGAAAACGGATAAATTAAAAATAAAAAACACAATTTTGTTAGGTTTTACTAAATCAAATCACTTATAGTTATATTAATTATATTTTTATAGTTCATAGTTAAACCCACGGTATTTTAATGTAGCAGACAACTTAATTACGCTAGCATAGATATACTTGACCAATGAGTTGTGATGTATTTCCTTTTACATCGTATGTATTTTCTACAAGATGTTTGTGATGTTTTTTATTGCTTATTATGTTAAATTAGTTTGTTACTTATAACCAACATAAAATATTTCATAAATCATATAAAAATAAAATAAATAAGTTAAAAAAATTTAAAAATTATCAAATCAATCCACATCATAGACAATTTTTATTTGATATTGGTTTATAAGGTATTTAAGTCAAACCGAGTTATATATTAATTTATGATTAGTTTAAATTTTTTACTTATTCAAAACTAAATCAGATTATAACTTAATTAATCATATATATGTCTTGTTTTTCTTTTCTTTATTATATTTCTTGTAATTACTAGTTGTTTATGTATTATGTAAGATTATATTTGTAATTTTGTATTCTTTCATTGCTATTTATATATTTTTTTCTCTTTCTAAATTCTTGTTGTTGTGTTGAAGTCCACTGAGAATAAAAAATTTCAAATAAGGGAAACTAGTTGATTTTAGTTGATGAATTTGAAATAGATTCAATTTTAGTATAATAATATTGTATTGTATGTTAAATTTGAAGTTATTGGGTTGTATGTGAATCTAAAACTCTTCAAGTACATGTAAGTCTGAAATTCTTCAATTACATGTTGAATTTGAAGTTTTTTTGTTGCATCTAATTCTAAAACTTTTTAATTGNTTAATTCTAATATTTCCTACAATTATGTAATGGTTCTTCAATTTATATTTTCCTTATATTTATTAAAAAAAGTGACTAGTAAATTAATATTAACATTGTTTAGAAGATAATAATGTGACAATATAAGTGACACGTAACAATGAAGGTCTGTGTCACCTTGAATTTATCAAGTATGTTGGACAACACTAGTAAAAAAAAGTGTTTTTAACGCGCTATATACGCCTCAGTTTTATTGAAACCGAAGCGTATAAAAGCGCGGTGACATTTTTGTAGTTTTAGGGAAGTTATATGCCTCGGTTCAAAAGGAACCGAAGCGTGATAGGTATACAGTCGCGGTTAAGTCAGCAACCGAGGCATAAAGCACTAGTAAAAAAGAGGTTATATGACTCGGTTCAAGGGAACCGAAGCATAAGGTTTATATTGCCTCAGTTAAGTGAACAACCGAGGCATATGCAAACTCAGACTGTGCACCTGACGCAATGGCTTACTTCTCACGCGAAGTGCTTTTTCTTCCTCCTCGAGCCAAGAGGGCTTTCTTCTTCCTCCTCCACGAGTTTCTTCTTCCTCCACAACACAAACATGTTTCATTTCTCCTTCTTCGTCATGATTTTTTTCTCACGGAGAGACCCAACTTTGGGGCAACACCAGGGGTCTCGTACAAGCCAAAGAGGGTTTTCTCTTTCACGTCGCCGAAGAGGGTTTTCTCTTTCACGACGGAGGCACAAGGGCACAAGGGCTCCTCCTCGGGTACTCGGATGGTTCTCGGGTGGTTCCTCCTCAACTCCAAAACGCCATCGTTCGCTTCTCACAAGACCCTCTTCGCGTTCCTGTGGGTGGCAGTGCTGGCCTTGCTTTTCGTCTGGCAAAGGAACACGATCAACGACTTTCTGCTGCTGGGGTGGTTTTCTCTTTCACGGCGGAGGCGCAAGGGCTCCTCCTTGGGTACTCGGATGGTTCTCGTGTGGTTCCTCCTCAACCTCAAAACGCCACCTTTCGCTTCTCACAAGACCCTCTTCACGTTCCTGTGGGGGGCAACGCTGGCCTCGCTTTTCATTTGGCAAAGGAACACGATCAGCGGCTTTCTGGTGCTGGGTGGTTTTTCTCTTTCACGACAGAGGCGCAAGGGCGCAAGGGCTCCTCCTCCAATACTCGGATGGTTCTCGGGTGGTTCCTTCTCAAGCCCAAAACGCCACTTTTCGCTTCTCACAAGACCCTCTTTGCGTTCCTGTGGGTGGCGTCGCTGGCCTCGCTTTTCGTCTAGCAAAGGAACATGATCAGCGGCTTTCTGGTGCTGGGTGGTGTTCTGGTGCAGCAGTCGTCGAAGTTGCGGTCGGTGGTTTTCTGTTTGACTGAATTTGGTGGGGTCGGTGACAACGTTACTCTCAACACTGAGGCGTTTGAGAGAGGTGTACGGTCATTTCCAAGTATGGGAATAAGGGTGCGGCCAACTCACTGTGCCACCTAGACATTTGCTTACAGCACCCTTCAACCTCACCAGTCTCATGACTCTTTTTCTTGCTCCTGATGTTGTTATACTTGCAATTCAGGTGGGTTTTCTTGTGTTCTTTTCCCTTCATCTTTCTTGTGAATTTGCCTAATTTGATAAATGGGTCTGATGATTCCATTGTGCTTTGTCCTTTCTTCTTTGAAGAATAATTTTCAGTTTTTAAGAACAATCACGATCCTTATTCTCTTTCTTTTTTAGTTCGGATTCTTACATACCTGCAAGGCTGAAATGGTTGCACTTGCAAGGCTGAAATGGTTGTTGTTATTTTTAGGTAATTGTGTGTTTTTCTGACTTATATTCGGATCTTTGTATTTTGCAGTGAAAGAGCTTGAAGGGGGAAAGGAGAACATTTTTTTTATTTAAGATAATGATACCCCTACACACAACAGTGCTACTATTGTAAATGATAATGCATTACATTGTCATGATTGATCTTCTTGGAAGGGCTGAGTTGATACAGGAGGCTTTCTGCTTGGAGCTTGCACTACTATAGCAGAATGTTAAAAAAAAACCCTCTATTGCCTCGGTTGGATTTGAACCGAGGCAAAAGCACACACCTCTTTACTACTCCAGTTGGATTTGAACCGAGGCAAAAGCACACACCTTTTCGTCTCGGTTTAGAATCGAGGCAAAAAGCCTACCCTTTTTGTCTCGCCTGTATATGTCTCAGTTGCGGAACCGCTGCGTATAAGCGAAAATAATCGTTGTCTTTTCCCTTTACTGCACTAGTGCAATGTCATATGTCATTTACAATCTCACATTACTACTTTTAAATGGCATTAACATCAAATTAATGAAAAGACTATCTACTCCTTTTAATAAATATGAACATTAGACTAAACCAAAACCACATAAAAAATACATTAAATAACTTTAGCAAATATTAAGAAAAATATATATATTAAACTAAATATTATACCTTTTTATTTTCTCCTTACCATAGTTGTCAAATTTATTAATATTGTATTACAATCAAAAAGTGTTGTTGGAACACACAAAAAGATCAAGGATATTCATATTACACTTTTTCTGTTTGTTTGGTCGTATTTGTTCCTTCCTCGAGTATCTTGGCTAGTTTCTTTTGTTGCTCAATTCACTCTACCTGATCAGTTACCAGTCAAAGGCACTCCAACATTCAAGTCAATGTTTGGTTAAGATAGAGTTCAATAAATGATATAGATGAAAAAGTATTGAATGTATTACTTACACTCCATATTTACAGGTTTCTTTCTGGGTCTTTTACCTTAATAACAGCCTAATAATAGCTTAATCACCTTTTAATCATGTTTACCATGATAATTCCATAGTTAATTACCAAATTCACATTTGTATTCATATGCAGCCGATCAACCTCAATGCATAATATTAGGTGGCATACCAGTTAGTAGAGTCGATCACAGAAATAAACTTACGTAAAATATTCAAGAAATTGTATATATATCATCTTTCATTTTGTTTTCTTATATTTATATTGTAATTATTTGTATTATAACTTTTAATCATATTTTTAATTTCACTTATTGAGTCATTCTTATCGTTTTTATCTTGGCTACAAGTTTTGGATTTTCACATTTTTTTCGTTAGAGTTCTTATATACAAAATTCATTAATTGATTTCAAACACTCTTAGAAATTGACAACTAAAAGGCCACCACCTTTCACCAAAAAATAATATTGAAAAAAAAATGACATTTTAAAACCTTAATCTCAAATGTTACATTTTTTTTATAAAAATGTAATTGAATGCTTAAGTTCTAATCTTTTAATTTGTTGTGTAAAATCCCCAAATTAATCTCTAATTTTCGAAGTAAAAATATTTCAGACATTTATATAAAGAGACATGATAAAAACACTAGATTTAGTAATTAAAAATTAAGAAAGTGAGTTTTAAAAGAAATGAAAGACCGGTACAGTACATTCGTAATTAGTAGTTTGGTAATTCCCATCAATGTAGACCCTATTTTCAACAAAATTTAAATTGAAAGTATGTGAGTTCATACTAACAACGAACCGTACTAGTAGTTAATGATATTTAAAAATCGTACCAAATCATTTTAATAAATAACTTAATTAATCCAGAAAAAATTGAAAACGGATAAATTAAAAATAAAAAACACAATTTTGTTAGGTTTTACTAAATCAAATCACTTATAGTTATATTAATTATATTTTTATAGTTCATAGTTAAACCCACGGTATTTTAATGTAGCAGACAACTTAATTACGCTAGCATAGATATACTTGACCAATGAGTTGTGATGTATTTCCTTTTACATCGTATGTATTTTCTACAAGATGTTTGTGATGTTTTTTATTGCTTATTATGTTAAATTAGTTTGTTACTTATAACCAACATAAAATATTTCATAAATCATATAAAAATAAAATAAATAAGTTAAAAAAATTTAAAAATTATCAAATCAATCCACATCATAGACAATTTTTATTTGATATTGGTTTATAAGGTATTTAAGTCAAACCGAGTTATATATTAATTTATGATTAGTTTAAATTTTTTACTTATTCAAAACTAAATCAGATTATAACTTAATTAATCATATATATGTCTTGTTTTTCTTTTCTTTATTATATTTCTTGTAATTACTAGTTGTTTATGTATTATGTAAGATTATATTTGTAATTTTGTATTCTTTCATTGCTATTTATATATTTTTTTCTCTTTCTAAATTCTTGTTGTTGTGTTGAAGTCCACTGAGAATAAAAAATTTCAAATAAGGGAAACTAGTTGATTTTAGTTGATGAATTTGAAATAGATTCAATTTTAGTATAATAATATTGTATTGTATGTTAAATTTGAAGTTATTGGGTTGTATGTGAATCTAAAACTCTTCAAGTACATGTAAGTCTGAAATTCTTCAATTACATGTTGAATTTGAAGTTTTTTTGTTGCATCTAATTCTAAAACTTTTTAATTGCATGTGAGTTTGAATTTCTTCAACTATATCTTGAGTATGATGTTCTTTAATTGCCTTGTAGGATCTCCAATCACGTGTATGGAGATTTAACGTCTCCTAATATGACGTCATTCGCGAATTAGTCGTTAAAAATCCAAAATATTTGACGTTGTACGCGATTTTAGTGAACATTCTTTTCAATAAAACTTTCTTTAAGCTTTAGTGCTATTAAAGAGATAGGTTGTTCATAAAATGCTAGCTTGTATCCTATTTCTTTTATATGTTTAGATGTTGTTTGTAAACTTTTTTCATCAGACAGTTCAATCTAGAAAACGTTATTATAAGCTTGAATTCACTCTAAAGGTTGTTATAAAATATTTTTCTTTTAGATGTTATTTCATTAAAACAATTTTTCATACCAAGTGATATTTTGTTTAATGCTTTTTGTTAAACTTCAAAATTTGAGTTGATTGATGGTCTAGTCTTTTAACGATCTTGTCTTAAGAACCTATGGAAATGAGATGTGTTGCAATCAAGGAGTTATAGAATGTTATAAGTGGGTGATGAGTGCATATTGATGCTCTCATTTAGTCTTTAATATTTGATTCGTAATTGGTTTTTTATTTTAAAAGATAATTAGGTTTATTGAGCTTGAGATACAAAAATATGATAAAAATAGTTTTTTAGTTGCATAAATATTCTTTGGATATTTTGATGTGTGCTAGTGTAACTACAACTAAGTTGAGCTTATTGAGGTGTGTGAATAAATTGGTTAAACTTTCATGACACCTTAAAGATAAATCCAAGAATAACAAATAATCAAGACCATAAGAAGTCAAGTCAAGCATTGCATGAAGAAGGCAAGATATTTTATTTGATTTTGTTAAAAAATTACCTTATTTAACTATATCAATAAATATCAAAAGATAATATTTATCAATTTTTTCTAATCTAGTAAATATCTTCTCAAATATGTTTAGATCTCCACAAAACTCTAATATATCTTGATGATATTAGATTAATTTACGAGATAAATAGAGGATATTACATTATCATAAAGAAGATTACAACAACAGAAAGCGTAAAACAAAGCTCAATCCAATTTCTATATAAAGAGCCTTAGGGAAACACATTATGAGAGCTTAGGGACCCTTTCGGTGTTAAAATTTCGTCATATCTCTACTCTCATGTTCTCCACCCTCTCTTTTTTCTATTTTTATGTTATTTCCACATTTCATGGAGTGTTAAGCCTTTAGGATTGATTTTGCTGTAATTTCTTAACTAGAATATGAGGTTAGATAAATAAATCATTTTGTTCTTTTTATTCTTGTGGTGATATATTTTTTGTCGGAACAATCGGTACTGTTATAGAGTCGCGCAGCGGAATAAAATATTTGGAAAGCGTGTTACGGTCACAAATCAAGTTTTGATGGTCCGTTTTAGAAAAACAATTTTCTTAGAGAAAATTTATCAAACAATTAATATGCATAAAACAGAAAAGACCATAGGGAGAGAAAAATTGACACACTAGATTTTTATCCTAGTTCGATTCAAAAGAATCTACGTCTAGTTGTTAATCACTATAAAAAGTGATTAACGATTTCACTAAAATCAGTTTCAACAAATTACAATAAAAGTGAATAAACAAACAGAGAGATAAAACCTTCCTTCGACCAACGAATTTGAAGCAAGCAATTTACACTTTCCTTCGACTAACGAACCGGAACAGTGCAGAACAGTTCTTCCTTCGACCAACAAATTTGAAGAACAATAGCGTTGCCAACTCGAAGAGAATTGCTCCGACCTTTGACCCACAAAGCGCGAGCTTCTCCTTTTCACGAGACTAGCCAACTGGTCTAAGTTCGCAAAGATGAATTATAACTGCCACAGATAATCGATTATTGTTAGTGATAATCGATTATTCGAGTCCGTTACAGGGTTTTTCAAAAAGTGATAATCGATTATCCTGAGGAATAATCGATTATTCCAGAGACTTTGGCAGTTCTCATCAGAACTAGTGATAATCGATCATTTGGAGTAATAATCGATTATTCCAGAGCAACGAGGTTTTTCAGAAGGGCTCAAGATAATCAATTATAGCTTTTAATAATCGATTAAATGCGTAGCAGTTCTAAAAATACGAATTTTTCCTAAGTATTACATGTTTAAGGCTTTTCCTAATACATTTATAATATACAAAGTGCTTTTAAAACAACTATAACAATGTATCATCTTTCAGCATCATCAAAATCATTTATCTTCAAATTTACCAATGTTCTTCATTGGTAACAATTTTTATCTATGTCTTTTTATTTTTATTCTTAATCAAGTAAAAGTAATGATTTTTACATTAAAGAAAGTTGGCATGATGTTAAATCTACATAACATTTGAATCATTTGAGTCAAAGGGTTTTTAATTTTAATCAAGAATTTACTTTGATTAAAGTTAGAAACTTTCATGTGATTGAATGAGTTTTTTCTAATAATTGAGAATGTACTTTGATTAAAAGTGAACTTTAACAAAAATTAATCAACAATGTACTTTGATTAATTGGTTTTTTACTTGATATAATAGGTAAAAGAATACACATGATTAGGCATAATAATTTTTAATTGATAATGTACTTTGGTTAAATTTACTATGATTAATCTACAAATTTTTTGCCTTTAATTGAGAATGTATTTTGATTGATAGTGAGAATGTCAACAAATTAATTGAGAATTTATATTGATTAGTTTGAAAATCTAAGACAATAATTATTTGAACAATAATCTTTAGATAACCAATGATGAATCATATTTTGAAAAGAGAGTGAAATCAAGCTATTTTCTTTATCATTATTTTTTATCTTTTTAAATCTTTTTATAAATTTATTTCTTTCTACCTTTTTTATTTGGTTCTTTAATCTCTTATTGATCTTTATCCTCTGTATTAGTGTTTTTTACTAAGCCTTTTGTATAGTTTTTATAAGAACTAATTTGTTAAGAATCAATTACTTGTTCGTTGGGAGACGACTTAAGGTTGGATTTACCTTTACTATGCTTGGTACATGTATTCATTATATGTAAATGAATCATAAGTTTAAACATATTGCACATTGTAATTTCTGATAGAAATAATCGATTAGACTATGTATATAATCTGTTAAATTTCTCTAGATTTCTATACATGCTTAACAAGGGCAAAATAGGTGTGTAGTAATTGATTACATTAGTTGTGTAATCGGTTAAAACACATTGCTATGCTAACATATGTTTTTTGAGTGCATTGATATGTTTGGAATGGAAATTGATTTGGAAATTTGCTTAAGTATGGATAATAACCGATTACATAAGTTTCCTATAATCGGTTAAAATGTTTATCTTGTGAAAATCATTTTCATTTAAAGGCTTAAGTGCCTATAACGGTCATATTAATTGGTTGTTGGCTTATATGATTTACATAATCGATTGCATGCGCTGTTTAATCTGTTAAATCTGAAACAGATGTAAAACTGTTAAAGCAGAAGGAAAAGCTTAACATATTACATTAATTGCGTAATTGATTAAAGTGCATAAGGATTTTAAAATCCTATATATAACTGTCTTGCGCGCTGTTTCAATACAATTCTATGAACTTTCAATTTCATAACTAATTTGTTGATTGAGTATTGATTGCAAGAGCGTCTAAGAATAATCTTGGAGAATCAAGATCATATTTGGGTTAAATCATCAAGAATCTTGCAAGAAAGTTGAGGTGAAAGAGTTTTGATAATATCTGCAATGCTAATGAATTCCTTGAAGATCAGTTTCTACATTTGCAATCAAGTGGATTGTGTTCCTGTGCAGGTTAGCCAAGAGGAGAGAATCGTGGTGTTCTTCATTGAGAGTTGAGATTGCTCTCAAGGTGTGTAGGGAGTTGGGATTTGTCTTTGTTTTGATAAGATTGTGAGGTCACATCTTGTTGTAAGTGATATTGAGTGGGAAAGGAGACTGCATTGAGATGAGATATCTCTGTATTCTTGCTTGTATACTCTATCATCATAGTGAAATCCCTTCAACTAAGGTTGTTGAAGGAAGACTGGATGTAAGCTTGGTTGAACCAGTATATATCATTGTGTTGATCTTTCTCTCCTTTCTCTTTTATTATTGAATCATATACTTGCTTTATTGATTTCAAAAAAACTCAAAGATTTTGCAAAGCTTTTTTAAAGAACAATTTTTTGAAGCAAAATCNGTTGAGATTGCTCTCAAGGTGTGTAGGGAGTTGGGATTTGTCTTTGTTTTGATAAGATTGTGAGGTCACATCTTGTTGTAAGTGATATTGAGTGGGAAAGGAGACTGCATTGAGATGAGATATCTCTGTATTCTTGCTTGTATACTCTATCATCATAGTGAAATCCCTTCAACTAAGGTTGTTGAAGGAAGACTGGATGTAAGCTTGGTTGAACCAGTATATATCATTGTGTTGATCTTTCTCTCCTTTCTCTTTTATTATTGAATCATATACTTGCTTTATTGATTTCAAAAAAACTCAAAGATTTTGCAAAGCTTTTTTAAAGAACAATTTTTTGAAGCAAAATCCAATTCATCCCCCCTCTTGGCTTGAGATATAAGACTTCGCTTTTCTAACAATTGGTATCAGAGCTGGGAATTCAAAAATTACTCAAATTTTAATCGGTTAGGTTTTTCGTATAATCGATTAAAAATTTCCTGATGGGTAGTATATCTCAGACTATGAGAAAAGGTGTAATTGGTGATGATAATAATGGTCTCTTGAAATCAATAGGCAAAGATGTATGAAATTTTTTATTAACAGTTCTCATGAGCCTATCAAGACAAGAATATCAAGGAGATAAAATCAAATGGAGAAAAAATTCATCAACATTCTGAACCCTACAGAAAGTCTTGAGAATGAAGAAACAGATGGCAGAAAAGGTTCTCAATGTTCTTGACATGCAAAAGGAGAACTCACTTGAATCTTGCAGAAAATCAAAAGCATTCTACAGAGCAAGATCCGTAACAAGAAAGTGAAGGCGTGGAAGATGTAAGCAAGTACCCTAAACAACAAACAAATTTAAGCATGATGACCAGATCTGCACAAGCTGAAAATAGTGAAAAGTGAAAAAGAAGTTATGTGGTATCTTGACAGTGGATGTTCCATACACGTGATTGGAGATCCTACAAGGTTCAACAGCTTATCCTATAAAACAAGTGGTCATGTCACATATGGAGACAACAATAAAGATAGAATTGTTGGTATTGGTAAAATACAAACACACTCTTCATATATCATTGAAAATGTCTCAATTGTTGATGGGCTAAAACATAACATGCTTAGCATTAGTCAATTATGTAATAAAAGATTAAAGGTTTTGAACCAAATCATTGTTTAATGTGTCATGCTTCTCCAAATAAACTTGTGTTAATTCACAAGAGACATAACAACATATACATGGTTAAATTTAGGAAGACTTGTTTTAAATATGTGATATGCTTACTCTATAAAGAAGATGAACCTTGGTTATTTAAATTATTTTTTTTAAGATGAACCTTTTAAAGTAAAATTATTTGTTGACAACTGTGTTTAAATTATTTTTTTTTAAATGAGTAAAACATTATTTCGATATTTAGTAATATGTTATTTGAACTAGTTTGACAAAATATTAAATACCTGAATTTGATTAATTTTACCAAACGTTAGTTTATATTGAAAAGGAAAAAACGACAGAGAACACGAAACATTGTTGGCCTTATTTCTGGTTGGATTTCACACTAAAATGAATACATTTTGACGGAAAACAATGAGGATAGTTGAAAAAACTAAGCCAAAACAAATATTCTATTCACTTGTTTGACTGAATAAAAGAGAAAAATAATTATGCAATATTAAAATAAAATTTTATTGTTTGAAAGGAAGAGTGTGATAAGAGAAAATGAAGGGAAATAGAAAGTGAGTGGGAGCCACCTGTGTTGTCGTATAGCACGTGTGTGGTGTGTCAGTGTTTGTGTGTGAATGGTCCAACGCAAGAAGAAGGAAAGGAATCTTTGTCCCCGCACACCACAAATACCACTAATTCTAATATTATCATCACCAAAACTCTCTCAATTTTAAATATCCTAAAAAGATACTTCCTCTTTTACATTTCACATTTTTTTTAAAAAATACATTTTTTTTTTCTAATTTTTAATCCATCCACCATTTTCCATTTTTCAAGGTGAAAAAATCAAGAAAATAAATTTAACTAAGTTTATAGCTTATTTATTTATTTATTTATTTATTGCTCTCTTCTTTTCTCCCGTGGCTTCCAAATCTTATCTTCTCAACACCCTCATCTCACGCTCCCCCACTCATTTTTAACATCACAATCATAATACAAATAATCGTACTTTTTTATTGTTATTATTTTTAGTACCGATTAATTAGTTAAATAAATCAAATTGGTCACTAATTGTATATGTTTAGGTCAGAGTAATCATGCTAATGAAAGTTCACCACTTTTAATCCCATTCAAATTTTATAAATAAGTACATTTAACAAGTTTGATAACTTTTACGGTAACATTCATTATCCATTAATACACATACCCGATTAGACATTGTAATTAGAGGAAGAACCATTTAGAACTTTGTAAGAACAATTTGAATATTATGAAATTTGGAAAAATGAATGGTATCTTATTGTTTGTTATTTTTATGTATTTTACAATTTCAAATCATTTTTTAATTATTCTTTTAGATATTTTATTTTATTTTTATTAATATTTTATTTAATTATTAATATATATATATATATATATATATATATATATATATAATAGAATTTTATTTAAGATCATTACTTTTATTTTTTATGTTATGTTGATATATTTTAATGAAAAAGTTTTATAGAAACGTATAATAGTTTTAAGTTTAGGTAACAAGTTATATCGTTATTAAATAATCATAAAAGAACACGTCAGAGAATATAGAATACCTTGCTTACTTTAATTGTTTTAGGTTTAAATACTAAATTTATCCATATTTTTTTCAATTTATTTAATTTAGTCTTAATATTTTTTTAATTTAATTTTAATTTTTATCAATTTTATTTAATTTGATTATTTTTTTAACGTCTTCTAAATAATTAACGAACCATGTTTACTAATGTTAGTTTGTGGTTTTTTTAGTTTTTTATTTTATTTTTTAATTCTTTTTAAATTTAAAAAAACTTGTACGTGTTAAATCATTATTGTTTTACATCTCAGTATACTTATTATAATCAATGTTTTATATTCAATTTGATTTTTCTATTTATGTTTTTTCATTCAATTTAGTTTCGGTCAATATTTTATACTCAATTTGATTTTTCTATTCATGTTTTTTCATTCAATTTAGTTTCAATGTTTTCTAAAATAAAACATTCATCTTACCAAATTTAATTTTTATATAAATGATATACTAATGTTTTTATTAAATATTTTAAATTTAAGATTAAAGTTGATTTAAAATTAAAATTAAAATTTAAAAAATGAAGATTAAAACTATTGATTTAAAATTTTAAGAGGTTAAAAATAATCTAAAGTAATAATATTACTTCTCACTTTTTAAGCTCTTGAAATTTTAAAAAGCACATGTGCTCTTTAACCTATTAAAATTTTAAACCAATGATATTATTTCCCACTATTAAAATTTCATTCTAATTCTAAACGAACTCTAACTCTAAATTTTAATAAAAGTATCATTATAATATTTATATAAAAATTAAATTTGCTAATTTTAAATTAAAATATTTAATAAAAATGTAAATTTTAATAAAGATATTAATATAACATTTATATAAAAAGTTAAATTTGGTAACATTATTACTTTTTGTAATTTTTAACCTTTTAAAGTTTAAATCAAAGTCCTTATTTTTGAAATTTTAATTCTAATTTTAAACCAACTCTAATCCTAAATTTAAAAAATTTAATTAAAATATGAATTTTAATAAAAATATCAATATAATTTGTGATTATTAACCTCTTACAATTTTAAACAAATTGTATTACTTCCAACTTTTAAAATTTTCAATCAAATTTTAAAACAATTTTAATCATAAATTAAAAATATTTAATAAAAATATGAATTTTAATAAAAATAATAATATAAGATTTATATAAAAATTAAATTTGATCTCAAATTTAAAAAGTGATAAAATTGTTCATTAAAAAATAGAACTAAACAAAACAAAAATAATAAATGAAGATTAAATTGAATATAAAATATGGACTATGATATTTATAAGATTTAGTTTATTCTAATACGTAACACTAAAACATAAACATTTTGTAAGTTAAAAAATATAAAAACAAAGAATTACAAACTAACGCGTAAAAGACATTGTTCATGTTTGTTAATTATTTAGATAAAATTAACAAAAGTAACTAAATTAAATAAAATTAACGAAAATTAAAACTATTAAAAAAATTACGATTAAATTAAATAAACTTAAAAAGGTGTGCCTTTTTAAAGTTGAGTTGGAAATTTCGAAAATTGATGTTATTTAGCTATTAATTTAATATGACGTAGAGAAATTTAGATTTATAAAAATTTATATGTACGAAACTTTTTAAAATTAAGTTAACATTATGCAAGGAGTTCAGCTCTTTACGTCTTGAATAAATTAGTAAATAAATATCTTTTTAATTATTTAATTTTTTTATATTTGTTTTACAAAATCATCAATATTTATTTTATAATTAAGATTTTTAAAATAATTAAAGCGCAAATCACAAATTAATTTTTACGAATATCTTCCATCAAGAAATGCAACTACAATAACAAAAATTAGACTTAATATTTCATTTGGTCCCTAGTGTGGAGAGTTGTATTCAAAATCGTTCTACTTCGAAAGTTCACTATTGTTTCATATTTCGTAAAAAAACTATTCAAGTTGTGACATGTGTAATGTTTATGCGAGAGAGTCTTCATGATTCTGCACTCTGACTTGCGGCATCCCATGGTGGCTTAACGCGTTTGATCAACGATGAATGAAAAATAAGCTTTCGTTTTGGGCTTTTGCTCTTTGCAAAGAAGACGAAAATAAAGGACGCACGAAGAGGCTTCTTGCATGATGCATGTAGGTGCATTGTTTCTACGTTTCTGGCTTGTGCAATTTGCAAGTTGGTGCCCATGGATGTTGTTTGCGAACTAGGGTTTCTACGATTTGGGTAGNTCTTTACGTCTTGAATAAATTAGTAAATAAATATCTTTTTAATTATTTAATTTTTTTATATTTGTTTTACAAAATCATCAATATTTATTTTATAATTAAGATTTTTAAAATAATTAAAGCGCAAATCACAAATTAATTTTTACGAATATCTTCCATCAAGAAATGCAACTACAATAACAAAAATTAGACTTAATATGTCATTTGGTCCCTAGTGTGGAGAGTTGTATTCAAAATCGTTCTACTTCGAAAGTTCACTATTGTTTCATATTTCGTAAAAAAACTATTCAAGTTGTGACATGTGTAATGTTTATGCGAGAGAGTCCTCATGATTCTGCACTCTGACTTGCGGCAGCCCATGGTGGCGTAACGCGTTTGATCAACGATGAATGAAAAAAAAGCTTTCGTTTTGGGCTTTTGCTCTTTGCAAAGAAGACGAAAATAAAGGACGCACGAAGAGGCTTCTTGCATGATGCATGTAGGTGCATTGTTTCTACGTTTCTGGCTTGTGCAATTTGCAAGTTGGTGCCCATGGATGTTGTTTGCGAACTAGGGTTTCTACGATTTGGGTAGCGATTATGTATGTTTATTGTTTGCTGCAAGTGTGAATTGGGTTTTTAAGTGTCGCGATTGCGATTTTCTTATTCATGTTTGGGTTGGAATTTCTGGTTTGCAAGTTATGGATTTCGAGTATGTTCTTGTTGATGGTGGTGAGGCGCGATGCATGATGGAGATTTTGCCCTGGTTACTGGCGGCACAATTTAGGGTTTCATGGTGGCTAGATTTTGGTTAGAATTAGGCTATTTGGGTTTGATTTCAGGGTTTTCTGTTACTTTTCTCTGCTTTAAATTGTAGGTCTGTGTTGATGGTGGTGACGGTAGCATGGTGGCCTGAGGGTTTGGTGGTGCACGTTTTGTTCTGCAACAGCGACGACGACAAGGGTTTCACGGTGGCGGCACAAGAGTTTCTGTCCTTAGGGAAATTAGGGTTTCATGGTGTCCTTCTTTCCTTTTACATTAACATTGCCACATCAATTAGATCATAGTTTCCCCATAATAAAAATTTGGATAGCTCAAGAGCAACCGTTTTTAACGAAATATAGAATAATAGTGAACTTTTGAAAAATGTAAGATGTCTTTGAACACAACACCCCAAACTAGGGACCAAATGATGTATTAAGCCTAAAATCTATTAATATTAGTTTATAAGTTCTGTTAAGGAAAGAAAAACTAAATATTTTTAAAGAATTCAATATCGTGAAATTTGATTTTAATTCAATTATTAAAATTATTTTAATAATTTTTAATTCTTCCAATAAGATTTCACCGTGAGAATGATCAAATTTTTGATAAGTTTATAAATATTTGTAACATAATTTCATGTCTTTATCATTTAAGTATTCCAATATTAAAAAAACATACTCTTTTGCATAATTTAAATATTCTTTTTAGTGAGTAATTTGTTTGAACTATAATATAAAAAATTAATGAGTTATAAAAAATATTTAATGTTTGACCTTTAATATCAATAGTCCTCATTTTGTATTTATTAATTAAATATTTTATTGGTTAGGAAGGATAATTTAATAAAGAATTTATTTTTACCATTAAGACTCTCTTCAACTTGAACAGTGAATGATGGGTGGGTTAGTTTAAGTAATAGGTAATT
>NW_025901733.1:7163-20834 GCF_018835915.1 Vigna umbellata | reverse complement strand
ATATATATATATATATATATATATATATATATTATGAGAATCTTTTGTATACAAATTATCAAAGATAGAACTTGATATTAACAAACTTCGGCCTTTACTAATGAAACAGTCCATCTGTTGTTATAGACAGATTCGTAAGTTTGCAAGATTAATTATGAACTTTTTTTTTTTTTGCATATAATCTAAATAGTAATTACAAACACAAGACAATAAAAACACCACAAGATCAACTTTTGAACACACTCAACAACATAAGTCATATCATTGGAACACTCTAATAAGAGGATACAAACCCAATAAACTCTTGATTCCATATAAAGATATGCACTGAAACACTCCAACAACTAGGAAAAGAAAAGAATGTACCAAAATTCATAGTAAAAACATAAAGGTTAATGTCATTTATTTTGTTTTGGGATATAATTAAGTTTTGATTACATGTATTATTAACTAGTAATAAAGTTTGTTTGAATGTTGAAAGGGTGTTAAGAAGAAGGCACAAGCCATCTAGGCACGTAATGCTAATTTCATGTAAGTATCTAACTAAGATTAATGAGGTGGAGACACAATTAAGTGGTAAATATAAGATAAAATATTAGGATCCTTCACGTAGAATTCTTGGCATGGAAATCATATAAGATTTGAAAGCTGGAAGATTACACATGTTTATCTCATAAGAGTTATATCGAGAAAGTTCTACAGAGATTTACAATGTTAATTTCAAAAGTATTTCATGCACCGTTTGTAGCTCATTTTAACTTATATGTAAAATTGTCACCACAAAAAGAGAGGAAGAGGAGGAGTTTATCTCAGCTTAAATCTGCATAATGTAGGAGAAATAAAGTTTTGTGAATTATAATAATATCATGTTATTTTGTAGTGAAAATAGAGAAAATAGCCAGCATGAAGTTGAGCCACGGTTATTGGCACTAAGCCATGGAAGAAGAAAAGATAGGACAATACATTTGAATTTTCTAGATGAGTACAGCAAGTGGAGCTGAGCCACATGAGAAAACCTTCTTCACTAAGAAAGCTGAAGCATCAAGACTTGAATCTAAAGCTACCAAGGAAACCCTCTTAAGAGGGAAAACTCAATTGTTAAGCACCAGGATAAGGGTTAAACTGATAAGGAAATCAACCCATGAAGGATCCTTATGGTTGAGCATAGAAAGTTAGGCTGAGTATTGACCAAATTGTTCTATAAAAATAAGGCTCTACCTTTGCTTTAGGAATTCAATTATGACAGCGTTAGGCATTTACTTCCTGTAATACTTATAATATATCTAGAAAGAAGCAGAAACTTGATGAAGTTCTTGTAGCAACCAATTCCAGCAATTGTATTGGTTTGGTTGTAGTATCACCAAGTGTCCTATTCACAAGGATTTGTTAAGATTTCCACTATTTACTTTTAGATTCAATGGAACAGTGTTTTTATGAAGAAATTTTGATTATATAAATAGGCAAGTTTTAATTTAGAAAATTGTAATACGGAAATGTGTGGAGAGGTTGGATTTCATTTCCTCTTCTTTAACTATACTGCTACCAATCTTTTCTACTGGTTTACTTGTTGTATGTTGTTTCAATATGTTTTGGAAGTGCTCTTTAAGGTAGCTCTAAGAGTTATTGATCTTCTCTCGTTCTTCTCTATATATATCCTAATTATTACAAGAAGAAAAGGCTTAACACTATCAGAATTGAATGTCTAAACCAAGGTATAGCCTTATTTTTATATAATAGTTTGGTTGATGCTCAACTTCACTTTTTGTGTTCAATAGGGTGTTAAAACAATATCGTCTAGGAACCCTTTATCTTGAGGTTTAACAAAAGTATCCAACGAAATAATGTCTATTAAAATAACCGTCTAGGATAACGAGCTAAACACTATATGTCATATCCTA
This sequence comes from Vigna umbellata, assembly GCF_018835915.1. The sequence continues at coordinate 18,936 of NW_025901733.1, read as the reverse complement.
AATGCAATATCTATCATAAAGACTAAAGAGAAGAGTCTAACATAAACACAATAGATTTGATAAACAAAATAGCATAAACGTTATAGTACACGGACCTTGCTAAACAATATAAATATAATGAACATCTAACATTATAAATCCAAATATACAAATAATACTCTTTTGTCTATTTTGTTATTTATCTTTATCTGTGCAGATACATAAAGAACAAATACTTTATTCAAATGTTCTACACTAATTCAGAAAAACATTAAGAGATATGAAGACAATCTAGAAATGTTTCTTCAATGCGTTATGAGCCTAATCCATACATGCAACATAGTTGCCTCTACAAAAACAAAGTAACATTTGTCGTAGTACAAAAGGCTACAATACCTACATCAAAGTCAATGTTTTTGAGTAACGAATCTTTTCGAAATTACTTATATAAAGAAGACCGCATGAATATAAAAATAAAAAAAAATTGCATAAATTCTTACGTTGTCATTCTCATGTCTTCTAGCTCTTTGAAAAAGAAAACTCTTTATAACACGTTTTCCAGATATAATTTATATTGATTTAAATCCTCTCTAAGAGAGCTTCTCAATTTGTACTTCCTTTTAAAAACACTTTTGTTGTGTTTAGATAATCATAAGTGATTTAAAACACTTGGTTGTTTAACTTAGAAGGAGTTAAACATTATAGTGTGTTGGACTATTTTATACCAAGAGTGGTTATACTCGTTGTAAACCAAGAGTAATAAAACTGGTTGTATCTTCTCCAAGATAGTGTAACCTTTAAGAGTGCTTAAAGGAAAACTGGATGTAGCTTTGTGTGTGTGTGAACCTTGGGGTTTTAGTATATTTAAGATGTGCATTATTAGGTAAGTATTTTTTTACTCGTAAGAATTTAATATAATATTATTATTATTATAATAAATTATTTAGAAATTAGAAAAATAACTTTAAATATAAAATCATGAAAGGTTGAAAATGCCTATGAACAACGTATCCCACGTCGTCATATCGATCTAATCATCCAATTCGAATGACTTATAACTTCTTCTAAATGCAAGAAACGAAGAGGCTTGAGTCCCAAAACCTCCCCAAAAACGACTATATTTTCAAAATAAGAACTGGGCAACAACCCTTAACTCTTGAGCGAACGATCGGGCCGACCAATCCTCTTAAACCCCTTCATTGGTTAGTACTGATTCGGGCTTGGAAGGTTTGTGTACCATATAAACTGCCCGGTCAACGCACCCACCACTTGATCGGTCGATCAATCCTCACCATAATGTTTTCTAGGACCTTAGAGACAAAGCTGACCAATCGATCCCATTTTCTCTGATGACATCTTGGTCACAATCTGATTAGAAGCTTCAGCACAAGCTCAATAGAATTAACAAAATAAAGAATATTTATGAGCTATTAGGCTCTAATTGGGTCAATCCTAACCAAAAGTTCATTCCAAAACTTATAAATACAGATGTAAGGTAAGAAGGTAGGTGATTACATATCTTATATATTTAAGACTTAATTGTGATAACAGATCGATATAATTAACTAATTTGAACATAAGAATGTTTTTAGTATGTACCCATCCATTCGGTTCAAACTTTTAATGGTTCGGACTTTGAAGAAGTAAGAAATAGAAAAACCTTATAAGAGAAACTCCGAATAAGACAAAGAAAATTCTTAACCCATTATTCCAAACATAATATATATATATATATATAATAAAAATGGAAATATCCCACTCATATCCTACTTGGGTTGGTGCTAAGGCCGGTAAATAAAGTAAAAAATAAAAGCACAACAAGAAAAAAGAAAAAGGCCTATGAAAAATTTGCACATGAAGAAACCTATGGTTCTTAACAAGTGGTTTTGTGATTGAGAAGCGTTGAGATCTTTGTCTAATTTGTTGTTGGTATAAGGATCATCAAACCGAATGTCTTCCATCATGCTGTTTTCCTTTTTGAATACATGAATTCCTGTTGCTTTAACAATTGAGGACTCTATCACACCTTCATATGTAACCTTCACATGCTTCCATTCCTTTTGTAAAGGTTGTTCAAACAAATTACTATAGGTAGGTAGCTTTTGTAGATCAAAAAGGTATGTTTGATCGAATTCAAACATCCTCTCTATCTCCTTGAAATAAAAGGCTCGTGATTCTTGAACTTTGCCATCAATGAACACCATAGGTCTAATGAAACCAAACTCATCTTTATCACCCACAGGTGCTATAAGAAGAGAAAGAACTTTGGCAGGAAACTTATTACGAAACCAGAAAGAACAAGAAGGTCCACTGCTCTGGAGATCAACCCACTCTGGAAAACTTGCTCCTGGAAACCAGAACTCAGTTTTTCTAGCTTCATGCAGTTGCTGCTAATCATACATAATTCATAAAGAACTCATTAGCTTACCAACATTAAGAGCACTACGTATTATCAATAAAAAATTTTAAGAGCAAGACAAAATTAACCTTATTTAGCAACATGCTTAAGCTGGAGGAAGTCAAGGATATACAGTTTATTGCCTTGAAAAGTTTTAATTTTGGTGGAAACCCTCTGATTTCCTGAAGATGCTTGCAATGACTCACATCAAGAGTGCAGAGGTTGTGAAATTCTTTGAGGCATTCGGGAAGCTGTGTGAAGTTATTGTTCCGTAGAAATAAACTACGCACTTGTGCCAACCGCATGAAACCTACTGAAAAGAAGTCATCATCCAGGTTGCAAGAAAAGGCCGAAAACCAATCTACCTTTGAAGGAACCATTGAGCCTACATTATCTTCAGCATCTTCTGATTTTACCCATTGCCACCCCTTGCAATTAGTAACAGTAAAGTCAAACAAGTTAGGCATCGTTGCAATGCTACTTGGTAAGTGAACAATTTCACATGACAAGAATAAGTCTTCGAGTCCAATAAGATTTTGAAACGACAGTGGCAATTCTTTAATGGGAAGCTCCTCCAATTGAAGTACCCTTATGTTTCCCATCTTTCCTAGTATTTCTGGAAATTTCTCAAGATTCGAACAATATGAAAGTTCTAGTCTTTCAAGAGTGGGCAAGTTGAGAGGTGGAAAACTCATAAGCTTGATGCAACCTTCCGCATTCAATATTTTAAGTTTACTCATAAAACCAACTGAGTCGTGAACTTCAACTAAACTCTCACAATCTTTAAATGAAACTTCCTCTAAATTTCCGAGATCAGACATATCGGGTGTCTGTGTTAAAAATTTGCACCGGTCAAAATTCAAGACCGTTAGATTCTCGAACTTCTGCAAAGAAAATAAAAAGAAAAAAAGTTAAGATATTTATGTTGTTTTTAATGATTTACAAGATGAGGAAAACACTGTTTAAGCTTGCCTTTGATGAGCCAAGGAATCCAAATGACGTAAAATAACTGTGAGGTAACTTGCATGTCACAAGCTTGTTCGGATCAAAATTTGATGGTAAACAATTTGAAGGGTATCCATGCCATTCCAGTACTCTCAAACTTTCCGGAAAATAATTGGGACCTTTGTAAAATTTACCATTTCTAATGATAAGTATTTTAAGGTTTTTCATCCTTCTGAAGGCGTTGGCATTCCATTCTATCGTTTCTTCTTTTTCAGATATAGACAAATCCAGGCATATGATTTCAGTTTCGCTAGTTCCCTGTTAATGCAAAAGTCACATTCACGAATCAAAAAATTCCCGTGTTAAGAGAACTTTGCAAATTGTTAAGAGAAAAAAAATACTATGATATGAACAGATGACATAAAAATATTAAATCATCGATGAAACTTACTTACCTTGTTGTCTTTTAAAACATGAATGATATCTTTCCCTAACCATAATCTCCTGCGCTTCCCTACCTCTTTGGGTGACTTTTGCAGGTCAATTTGTCTACCCATGTCCTCAATCAAGTCGTGCATTTCAATTACATTAAACCTTTCACGCCCAACCTTTATGAGAGATTTTTTCACCAACACCCCAATGTGATGTTTCATGTTGTTATCATAAAGAACACCAAGTATTTGTTCAACTTCTTTCAAACTACTTCCTTTCAAGCAACAGGCGATGTCAAGAAAGACATTCTTTTCTTCTTCCCCCAAAGCATCAAAGCTTACTTTAAGTATCTCTATAATTTCACCGTTTGGAATTCTTTTGTAATGTTCAATCGCAGACTCCCATTCTTCTACACTTTTTCCAACCAAGTTGGAACCTATTACTTCTAAAGCCAATGGAAGACCAGAAGCATAAGTCACTACACGTTTCAACACGTCCTTGTAACTTGGATCGACCTTTTCCCTTTTGAAAGCATTCCATATAAGCAATTGAAGAGAATCATTCTTATTCAATTCCTTCACCTCATAAGTTCTTTCAATCTCATGACATTTTAGCAGCTGTTCGTCCCGAGTGGTAACGATAACTCTGCTGCCAGGAGCAAACCAATCAGATCTTCCAGCAAATGCCTGTAACTGCTTTCTGTTGTCAACATCGTCTAGAATCAAGAGAACTTTCTTTCTACCAAGCCTTTGTTGTATCACTGAAATTCCTCTTTGCACACTTGCTAAGTTGATGTCCTTCTCTCCAAGTAGTTCAGAAAGAAGGACGGTCTGGAGGTGTTTTTGTTGGGTAAACTTTAAAAGGGTCCACACGGTTTTATTTGTTTGTTTGTGATGATTGTAAATACCACTACACCGAAAGTAGCCATCCACTTCACTAACCACTATTTGGCTTTTTGTGTGCAACTCACTTATAAAAGTGATTGAAGAAGTGGTTGTAAAATACCCACCACCGAGAAGAAAGAACATAGAAGGGAAGGTGTGGTCGGGTGACACACTACAAGTGTGTGCACCGTGGAGAATGGGCAGTGAGAAAGGAGAGAGTCTCCATGTTTGTGTATTGTGTGAGAGAAAGAGTGAAAATGGGTTGTGTGTTGTGAGTTGTATGTTGTGAGTTTGAGAGATTAATGTGTTGTGTTTGTATTTGTATGTTCTGGATAGTTTGTCCAGAAAATTTATATATATACATAATGAAGAGTATATTTCCCGGATAATACAAATTGGTATTATACCTCCCAATTCGATTTCTACAAATTGGTATCAGAGCCACGGACGGAGGATGTCTTCAGACGGTGTCCAGCTACAGGTAGCAGCATGTCACGGGCTGGAGGTGTGCACGGGAACGTGAAAGCAGAGAGGAGAACTGTGACGTCCAGCGGGTTCACGTCCAACCTTGGGAAGCACACAACAGCTTTGGAGTTGCACACGGTCACAGCCCACGAAGAAGCGTTCCAGCAGAAGCTGGCAGCGCGTACGGAGAGAGACGGAGGAGAAGCTGGCGTGCGTGGTACCTGTGCCGGTGGCGGCAATGATGGAAGACTCTGGCGGAGCAGATGACGGCGCGTCCACAGGCGAGCCAGCTGGAGTGTCTCCCGCAGGTGCCGGGGGAGACGCTGGAAGTGGCGAAGGCGTTTCCGCAGGAGTTGGTGCCGAAGATGGAGAAGGCGAGCAAGCTGGTTCCGGGGCTGGAGCGGGCGACAGCGACGTTGGAGGCTAACGTGTTGATGGCGTCTTCCGCACATGAAGTCCAGCAGCCAAGAGAGTTGGTGTGTTGGTGTGCAAAGAGAGGGGGCTGGAACGTATTGGAGCAGCCACCAAACAGCAGGGAAAAGAAGAAGCAACAGCGTTTTAGAAGTGCACACGGCAGCAAGCAAAGAAGGAGAGCATAGCTCTCGGTCGTGGCCATTGAAGAAAAGAAGAAGGCATGGGTCCCATTGTTTAAGGGTGTATACCTTACTTGAAGTGGAAAGCCGTGTGGGAATAAAAGAGGGGGCCGTGAGGTGAAGAGGAAGCCCGTGAGAGAGGGTTTCACTTAGATTCATTTGAAAGGAGCAATAAGAAATGGAGGGCCTCTCCATGTGTTTTGGAAAATGTGGAAGAGAAGGACAAAAGAATAAAGATGTAGCTTTTGAGAAAAGTGGAGGGCCACCCCTTATTTTTAGCATGCGTCCAGGAGCACTACAAAAGATGGATTCAAGAAAGTTATATAAAAAAAAATCTTTAAAAAAAACATGCACATGAGAACGGCCAAAGAAAAAAGGATCCATCTTTCATTTTGAAAGGCAGTGTGCACAAGGGAAGGAGAGCCGAGAGGTGCTGAGAATTCATTCTTGTGGGTTAAAAAAAATGTAGCTGATTTAATTGGGAGAACTTTGAGTGTCCGAAAAAAAAGGATAGTGAAAAAGAGAGAGAGTTTGAGTATTCGAAAAAATAGAGAGATTAAGAGATGACTAATCTTGCTAACAGTGTCCTTAATTAAGTTGACAGAGTGTGTCGACTATGGTGATTGGAGTCTGCAGATGAAAGCTTTTGTTGGATCCCGGTGTTTGGGATGTTGTGGATTGTGGGAAACGAGTACCCACAGAGAAGGAAGAGCAAATCTGTGACCCATATTGTTGAGTTGAAAAGGACGCCTGTGAAGGAGGAGTCCAGCGGTGAGAAGATAGCAAAGGAGGCATCTTCAAGAGACGCGAGTGAAGGACAGAGAAGTCCAGCGGTGAGAAGATAGCAAAGGAGGCATCTTCAATAGACGCGTGCAGGGGACAACTGTGTTAGGCAAGACGAAGTTTGAAAATTTGAAGGAGAAAGTGGCAGATCAACTCGGCAGAAATGGAGAGTCGCTGCCTGTCAGCCGAGTTGTGGAGAAGAGTTTGAAATCATGAACGAATGATTTCGAAAGTTTTGTGTGCGTCATCGAGGAGTGGAAGGACCTATCAAAGCTCTTGGGTAAAGAGGTTGATCGGGTTCTAGAGACGCACCAGCAGCGGAGATTTGAGCCACTAGATCGAATGCTTCGGGAAAAGTTTGATTTGAAGAGGAGGAATTCAGAACACTCAAGACCTAGACGATCCAGGGAGAAGAGATCGAGAACAGGGAGCAGAAGATCTGGGAGAAAAGAAAAAAATCGAGATGATGGGATATAGTGTAAGAAGACCAATTTAAAGTTTACGGGGGAGTTTTGTTGGGTAAACTTTAAAAGGGTCCACACGGTTTTATTTGTTTGTTTGTGATGATTGTAACTACCACACTACACCGAAAGTAGCCATCCACTTCACTAACCACTATTTGGCTTTTTGTGTGCAACTCACTTATAAAAGTGATTGAAGAAGTGGTTGTAAAATACCCACCACCGAGAAGAAAGAACATAGAAGGGAAGGTGTGGTCGGGTGACACACTACAAGTGTGTGCACCGTGGAGAATGGGCAGTGAGAAAGGAGAGAGTCTCCATGTTTGTGTATTGTGTGAGAGAAAGAGTGAAAATGGGTTGTGTGTTGTGAGTTGTATGTTGTGAGTTTGAGAGATTAATGTGTTGTGTTTGTATTTGTATGTTCTGGATAGTTTGTCCAGAAAATTTATATATATACATAATGAAGAGTATATTTCCCGGATAATACAAATTGGTATTATACCTCCCAATTCGATTTCTACAGTTTTAACCCATGTTTATTTGATTCTTCTCTTACATTTTGAAGAAAACATGAACTATCAAAATCATCAGCAATCAAATTATAAACTGCTAGAGAAAGTGTTGTTTTTCCTAACCCACCCATTCCATGGATCCCTATCATGTGGACAACATCATCCGATCCAACATCCAAAAGTTTCTTGACTTGCAGCACCTGTGACAGTAGGCCAACTGGGTAATCCGCAACATGTAAAGGAGCACGATTAATCTCCCTGGAAACCCGTTCAACAATTCTCTCAGTAAACTCGTACTGGTATTCATGCCTGTTCCAAAAATTGAAGTTTTAATCAAGTTAAACTAGAGGCATTGTATCCATGTCTTGATACGTATACTGATTTTCAATAAAATAAAAAGATCGGCAAGGTGGGTACCCATCTTTGAAGTGATAGCCAGAGAAGTCAGCAACTTGACGCAGAGCAATCTTCCATTTCTGTAACTTCTCCTTCTGCGCTTTGAACCTCTTTTGATGCTTAGCCAATGCTTCTTCGTAGGTACCTTTCTGGTGTCTGACATAAGAAGGATCCACCTTATAAAACACTGGTATAACCAACAGCCCTTCACTTTGGCAGTGAAGGATTGTTGTGAGTTCATCCAAGCAGAAGGAGGAAGAAGCATAGTTGTGAGAGAGTACAACGATGGCAATCCTAGACTCTTCAATTGCTTTCAGAAGTGCTGGTGTGATTTCGTCTCCGCTTTGAAGTTTGTCATCATCGATGAAAGTGTGAAGTCCCCTGTCACAGAGAGCTCTGTAGAGATTACCGGTGAAACCATAACGCGTGTCTTCCCCTCTAAAGCTGAGGAACACATCGTACGTGAATCTACGGGAACTTAGAGTTGCCATTAGAACAAATTGTTAGCGTGTTGGGACTGTAAATGGAATCAAACTTTGAATAAACATGAAATTCCAAGATTGAAATGTAAGGTAATGCAGAGTCAAGAGCCAAGCAGGAATTAGCGTACTGTCCTCTCGTACGTTAAAGCGCGTGAAACTTTTGGAAATATCTTTGTTTCGGTCTTTCTGAAACCTTTGGAAAATATCTTTGTTTCGGTCTTTCTGATTTGTCTCACTGTATTGGTCAATTGTGAATGCTTTTTAGTTTTTCTCAATTTCAATCTTTCTTCTCTTTGGTCATCTAAAAGTTGATTATATGTTTATTGTTATTTTTAATTAATTTTCTATCAATTTTAAACTTAATTTATTACATAATATTTTAAAAAATAAAAGTAGTTTCTCTTGATTTAAAATTTTGATTCTAGAATTTGATAATGATTCTATGGATAACTTCAATTTTATAGCAAAAATCCAACCTATTGGCCCCACCTAATCGTAATTCATATGGGACTTTTGCTTCCTGTACTCTAATATTGTATTGGGGTTTGTCTATATTTAAATTTAAATCTAGATACATTTTAATGACAAACAACATTAAGAAGAGGATCCCATGTTGTAGAAAAAGATATAAAACTTCAAGGAATTATTAAAGCACTGAAGTTTTACTTTCATCTAGTTTATAAAAAAATACTAAAAATACCTTATAAGTTAATCCAAAAAAATCTCTTTATTTTGATATTCTAAAAATTCTAAATTTTTTTCAGCGAAAATAAATACTATAGAATTGATAATGATTAATTGACAGAGGTCATGAATTGAATTGAGAAAATATTTTAAAAGTAATGTAAAATGGAATTAGTTAAAATTTTAAAGATTTGATAGGTCAGGTACTCGTATTAAAAGTTTGCAGTCGTCAAAATTCAAGGCGGTTAGATTCTCAAACTTCTGCAAATAAAAACAAGTAAAAGAAATAAGAAGGCAATGAAGAAACTTAGAGTGCATTATAAATTTAAAAGATGAGGAAAATGTACTCTTTTTAAACTTAAAAAGTAAAAAATATATAACTTTAAAATTGAGTTCATAAAATATATTCTTTATTTTATGCTTCTATTCTTTCTTGAATAAGAACTGAAAACCTATTTTTATATTATTTTTTAAGAAAATCTAATTTCTTTTTATTTTTATATATTTTAAGTTATAAAATATGTGTTACTATCAAGGGCAGACAACCGACCGGGAAGGTTTTAGAGAGGGCCGATCGGGTAGAAGCATAGCTAATCTATCCGATCGGGCGCCTCGGCCTGATACGTCCGATCGGTTCTCTTAGGGGTAATACGACCAAGCTGGGCGAACACCTAAAGTTATGGGCGGGCACTAGTACAAAAAGGAGAAATGGCATCGGTTAAATTTGCTTTTATGCATCGGTTCTACAACCGAGGTATATACGGACGAGGTAAAAAGAAGCAGGTTTATACCTCGGTTCTGAACCGGGGTAATACGAGAGAGGATTATGCCTCGGTTCTTGATAACCGAGGCAATTGCGTGTTTTTTTGTATGCAGGATTATATTGGTTTTTTGTATGCATTTGGATTATTTTGGTTGCACAGAAGCAAAAGGGTTATTTTTTCCTTTCCTTTCACAAAACCAAATCGCAGATTCACAAAACCAAATCGTAGAATATCAACAAGAAGCAATTACTTTCCCAGTCGTGGTTCAACAAGAAGCAATTATTTTGGTCCAACGTGATTCAATCACTTTCCCAGTCCAGCCTTAACAATATCACTCCCAAAATAACAAAGAAAAAAAATAACACTTGTAAGAATCAATTGAGAACGATTTGGGTTTTGAAGCAATGAGAACGATTTGGGTTTAGTTGGCTGAGGTTGTCATCACCAACTCTGAGAACGATTTGGGGGAAGAACGGATGCTCCTGCAAGCCCAAACCAGAACAGAGAAAAGAAAAGATGAAGGTTGATGCCTCCCCTCTTCGTGACTTCGCCAACGCTGCAGAAACGCCACCGCTGCAATGCAGAAACGCCACTGCTGCAGGACCGCGACTTCGCCACCACCTCGCCGCCACCTCTTCGTGCCTCGCCAATGCCACCGCTGCCACCGCTGCAGGACGCCCTTGCCGCTACTCGCCACCACCTNTTAATTGGGAGAACTTTGAGTGTCCGAAAAAAAAGGATAGTGAAAAAGAGAGAGAGTTTGAGTATTCGAAAAAATAGAGAGATTAAGAGATGACTAATCTTGCTAACAGTGTCCTTAATTAAGTTGACAGAGTGTGTCGACTATGGTGATTGGAGTCTGCAGATGAAAGCTTTTGTTGGATCCCGGTGTTTGGGATGTTGTGGATTGTGGGAAACGAGTACCCACAGAGAAGGAAGAGCAAATCTGTGACCCATATTGTTGAGTTGAAAAGGACGCCTGTGAAGGAGGAGTCCAGCGGTGAGAAGATAGCAAAGGAGGCATCTTCAAGAGACGCGAGTGAAGGACAGAGAAGTCCAGCGGTGAGAAGATAGCAAAGGAGGCATCTTCAATAGACGCGTGCAGGGGACAACTGTGTTAGGCAAGACGAAGTTTGAAAATTTGAAGGAGAAAGTGGCAGATCAACTCGGCAGAAATGGAGAGTCGCTGCCTGTCAGCCGAGTTGTGGAGAAGAGTTTGAAATCATGAACGAATGATTTCGAAAGTTTTGTGTGCGTCATCGAGGAGTGGAAGGACCTATCAAAGCTCTTGGGTAAAGAGGTTGATCGGGTTCTAGAGACGCACCAGCAGCGGAGATTTGAGCCACTAGATCGAATGCTTCGGGAAAAGTTTGATTTGAAGAGGAGGAATTCAGAACACTCAAGACCTAGACGATCCAGGGAGAAGAGATCGAGAACAGGGAGCAGAAGATCTGGGAGAAAAGAAAAAAATCGAGATGATGGGATATAGTGTAAGAAGACCAATTTAAAGTTTACGGGGGAGTTTTGTTGGGTAAACTTTAAAAGGGTCCACACGGTTTTATTTGTTTGTTTGTGATGATTGTAACTACCACACTACACCGAAAGTAGCCATCCACTTCACTAACCACTATTTGGCTTTTTGTGTGCAACTCACTTATAAAAGTGATTGAAGAAGTGGTTGTAAAATACCCACCACCGAGAAGAAAGAACATATAAGGGAAGGTGTGGTCGGGTGACACACTACAAGTGTGTGCACCGTGGAGAATGGGCAGTGAGAAAGGAGAGAGTCTCCATGTTTGTGTATTGTGTGAGAGAAAGAGTGAAAATGGGTTGTGTGTTGTGAGTTGTATGTTGTGAGTTTGAGAGATTAATGTGTTGTGTTTGTATTTGTATGTTCTGGATAGTTTGTCCAGAAAATTTATATATATACATAATGAAGAGTATATTTCCCGGATAATACAAATTGGTATTATACCTCCCAATTCGATTTCTACA
>NW_025901732.1:0-43519 GCF_018835915.1 Vigna umbellata | reverse complement strand
TTTTTTGTTTTAAAAAAATATATATATTAATCATATATTATATGTGTATATATATATATATATATATATATATATATATATATATATATATATATATATATAAGTAATATTTGATTTTTTAAATTGAGTACAAGAAATAACTATTATGAAAATCCAATTTTTGTTTGATTAAGAATACAAAATTTAATCCTAAAAAGTGAAAATAAATTAAATATACAAAAAATATATTAACATATATTAAATTGTGAAAAATAAAAGTGTATATATTCTTTTGTAATAAAAATATAGATTAAATTTTTTTTTCTCATCAAAGTATTTACAGAAATTATATTTTATTATAAACTAAATTACAAAGTATTTAACTGTTGTATTTTATAAAAGTCATTTAAAACATTTTCGTAATAAATATTACAAAAGATGTTCCACAATAAATTATAATATAAATGTTTGTTGGATAAAATATTTTATATTATTTTCCTAAAAGTGTAGGAATAAATTCTTCAAAATTTAACTTAATTACAAATAACAATTTTTGAAAGTAATTTAAAAATAAAAAGATAGAATTTCAAAGGATAATAATGAAAATATATAAAAAATTAAAATACTAAACTTTAGAAATTAATAAAAAACGGAAAAATATAAAAAGTAATCCCCCAAGCTGAATTGGTATTCAAAAACTCCTTTTAATCTGAATTGGTATTCAAAAATTTTTTGTATTAATTGAATATAAGTATAGGATGATAATATCCGATTTTTTTATTTGGTAGGAGACGAGATGAACTCTTTTCCATTTAAATTATATTTTTTTATCATTCTAACCTTTTAATTAACGAAATAGTTCAATTGAAAAAAACAAAAGACAAAAACTATTTAAATATTTAAAAAATTGAATTAACAAAAGTATTTTGGTCTAGAAATAATATTTGGGTAAATGGATAATAATTGAGACGGATATTTAACACCAATTTATTAACAGGTACGAGTTCCTATTTAAGTGTTAATATTTAAGTGTTAATATTTCGGATAACTATACTTTTTGATAATATTTTTTTCACAACATTTAAATACCATGTTATTTTTTGATTGATCTATGTTAATGTTTATGATTATTATTTATTGTAGAATAATTTTGGACCAATCATAAAATAACATATATAATATTAAAATATTGTTAAAAAAATGTTGTTGAAATATCATTATCTTTTATTGACGGAGGAATATCTTTTTTTATCTTGTTATAACCCTAAAAACTAAAAATAAAAGATTATTTGTACATATTATTATCTTTCAAAGTGCATACAACGTCTCAAAGTATTTAGATATCGGTTTAAATGAATTTGCTAATAATAATGATCATTTACACTTAGAATAATCAAGAATAATAAATACTTTAAGCTGTTTTTCTTTGTTAACAATTAAAATGACATTTATTTTATTTTATTTTTATTTTTATTTTTTTAAATTTTTTTTTTCATTTTAAATGAGAGGAAAAATAAATATAATTTTATTTTTTAATAAAAATTTAACTATTAAATATGAGTTAATTTATAGAAGGAGTCATAAATTTTTCAAAAAAAAAGTTTAATTTACAAAAAAAATTATTTCATTTTTTTTTCTCGTGTCTTAGAAGTATATATGAATAAATTTATCCAAATCAAATTTAATAATTTTATCATAGACAAAACTAAATCTGCATGATAAGTAAAATTTATGAGAAAACAACCTTTTAAAGAAATTGCGCGCATATTATTAGATTTTAAGTATCTATATTTAATTATATCAATTTTTGTATATAATAAGTTTATCTTACGATTATATCTCATGGGATTCCAATTTTTGTTTTGTTGTTTCTCAAAATATTATCTTTTCAGCATTATCAAAAACTTTTAATATTGTAACGGTAAGAACCTATAAAATAAAATAAAGTATTAGAGTTGGTAGGTTATTAAAATAATGAGATCGAATATTTTATTATAAGTTTAATAATTTTTTAGGTTCCTATTTTTGTTGAGAAGTCTCAGTTAGGTTTTTAGTTTTTTTTCTCAATTGGGTCCCTATTTTCAAAAATTAAAGCAATTACGTCCTTGTCGTTAGTTTCGTACTAACACCGTTAAAGGAGGTGTCACGTGTCAGTTCCTGGTTTTTTTGAAATTTTTAATTATTTTTATTTTTATTTTTTTATTTATTTTTCATTTTTTTTAAAAATAAAATAAAAATGTCACCTGTCAAACTTATATTGTGCCACATGCAATGATAGTGACATGGCACTGACAGTGCCACGTGTATGTACACCAGCATGTTATGTACACCAGCATGGTGTGAATTTTAGTGGCACTCTCAGTGTCATGTCACGCTATCATTGTCACGTGGCATAATATTAGTTTGACACGTGGCATTTTTATTTTATTTTTTAAAATAAATATTAATAGATTAAACATTTATTATAAAATAACTTTATAATATAAATAGAACTTTTCTAAACTCGTCTCATTACTTTAATAACACTCTATCTCTCTAAAACCTTTTCTCTTCGTTCTCTCTCACTTCTCTCTAAAAGTTCTTGATCTCAAGTCATCTATTTGATGATCAGGAGGTGTCTAGACGATCATGGCGTCAAGGTCTACCATTCTATCCGATCAATTTGGTCTTTAGAGCAAGTAAGTGTTCATCTTTTTTGCTTATTCCTTTTCTTGATTCTTGATCATGCAAAGGGAACTGTTTTGCATGTATCAAGTGATCTTCTTTCTTGATTATTTGTTCAATTTGGGTTCTAAGATTTGTCTCCAATCGCCAATTGGTGATTTGTAGGTGTTTCTAGAAATTCCTTGTGCGAGAAGTAATTGGGGCGTTCTTAGAGCTTTGTATCATCGGTAAGTATGAAGAGGTTGAGAAAATGAGAATTTGATTGTATTTTGTGATAATGAGTTAATTGATAAATTGTGTGATGATGAATGGTTTAGAACATGTAAAATCTACTTGTATGTGTTATTGATGTTGAATTGTGTATTGATGAAGTAAATTTGTGTTGATTGAATTATGGAAGAAAGGGTTACTCTTGGTTGTATGTTATTTTGGTCTAAAAATGAGGTCTTAAGTATTGAAACTGTGAGAGAAGTGTTGTGAACTGGTTTGAGATATTTAGAGTCTGTTATAAGTTGTTTTGTGAGTTGTTTAAGTCCTTGAAAGGGAGGAAAATATGAGATATGAGTATGTGATGGTGGTTAGGTAGTGTCTAGCTTGTTTAGAACTAGTTTTTAAGGAAGTGGGATAGTGAAAACTTGAGTTAGGGGTTCTGTGTTCAAATGGTCAGTTTGGGGAGTCTTGATAAGTCCTATGGCACTTGTTGGAGTCCCTAAGTTGCTTGAAATTGTGCTACAAATGGTAGAACTCAATTTGAGTCTTTAAGTTAAAGTTTTGTAAGCTTTTGATGGAAATCTTGTAGTCACTTGTTTAAAATGAGTTTAGGATAGTTAGACACAATTAGTTAAGTATAATTGAGTGTATAACACAATCTAGGAGGGTTAGAAGTTAGGAAAATTATATCAAATTGGTCAAGGGCAATTTGGGATGATAATTCTGCAGTTTTCGTGTTGTAGAATTATGCAGACTCGTTGAGCGAGTGGAGTCACTCAGCAAAGGGTTAGATGTCTGGACCACTGTTTGTGCTTTCGCTTAGCGAGTTGGGTCGTTGAGCGAGTGGTTGAGAAGTCTGGACCACTGTTTCTGGATTCGCCTAGCGAGTTGGATCGTTGAGCGAGTGGTTGAGAAGTCTGGACCACTGATTGTTTATTCGCATAGCGAGCTGGGTCGATGAGCAAGAGGTTTGGGGTTTGGGAACAATGTTTTTGTAGTTGCTCAGCGAGCGTGGTCGCTGAGCAACTAGTTCAACTTTTGTTTTATTCTTTTCATTCTTGTATCTTGATAACTTTGAGTTGTGTTTTGATTCTTGGTGGATGATGTATAAGTATGAAATGTAGTATGGAAATAAAGTTATGAAGGTGATTATGGATGTGATGTGATGATGATGTTCAAGCAATGTGTGAGGTGTGGATTTCAAGTACCATATGAGAAAGGAATTACAAGGAGGAATATCCTAAATTGGATGTTGTGTTATGTATTGAAGTATGAGCTCTTGGATTGGGGAATGGTCTTGACACTCTCAATAACCCCATTTCATGTAGAGATGTGTGATTATGTCGTGGAGAGTAGCAGGAAGTCCTAGTCTATGGTCATTGGTTAAGGCCATAGATGTTTGACGGATTAACCTTAGTGTATGGTATTATTGGTGGTGGTTGAGGATGTGGTTATTATTATTATTTCTGAGCTAGGTTGCTCCACCATACACGAGTGTAGGTTTCCCATGAGTCTGACGTCAATGCATCTATCCGGATAGTAAAAGGGGTTTCAAGTGGAATGGACTAATTGTGGTGTTGTTTGATTCATAACATGCATGTATATTGTCATTGTTTTAAATAGTATGTAAAATCTTTTGATACTCTAGCTTACCCTTGTTTTTCTGTGTATGTCTTTGTATGTTGTTTCTCTTTTGCGATGATCATCTTAATAGTGTGAACTTAGAGATACATCCTTTTCAATTGATTCAGTGAAAGGTTTGAAGTAAAGCTTGTAGTATAGGTAGTTACTTTTGTTCTCCAAATGAAGAATTTTTTTTATTCATCAGAAAGTTGTAGCTCTTGTTCTATAATTTAGTAGTTTTATATTATGAGATGTTAAAGTAACAAGAATAGTAAAAAAGTTATTTCTATATTATTTTTATAATTGTTTTAGTTGTTTAGTGAGATAAAATGTTAACAAATATAATTAGATAATAAAATGTCCCTTAAATTATTTGTATTTTTATTTTATTTCCCATACCAGATCAATCAAACTAAAAGACACAAAATGAAATACATTATAAAAAAATCATGGTGATAATTTTATACATTGTGAAACGTGCTGGTACCAAAAGAAGCTTTCTTTATTAAACCAAACATGTCATGAGACGCATGGGAAAAGAATTTTTCGTTAGAGCAAATTCTACAAGATACTTACTGAGAATGTTATGAAACAATACAGCATTTTTATTCCCAGTTCATGAGCTAGTCTTAGCTTGGTTATCAAAGCTTTATACTTGGCTTTATTGTTGGAGATGTTGAAGTTAAAGCGGATGATTGCTTTAGAATAAGGTCGTCGAGTCCTTTAAGGAATCACCATGCGAGCTGTTTCTTTTTGACCCAGAGCTTGGGAGGAAATCTGCTAAGAATTACGACTTTATTGGTTCTCTGTTTTGATGGGTTAGTCTCAACTCACAAAGCTTTATTGACCAAGCTGTCATGCATTTCACCAGTTTAGGTTTCTGTAGGATCTCTTTGATGGGATAATTTATGTGGACACAAATATTGAAGCTTCAGAAGTAGTGTCCTAGTCGTTGGGTTGAAGAGTCTGACTTGTGAAATACACAGGATATTACTTCTTGCCCTCTTCCATGATCAGGACCAAGCTAACCACTAAATGGGATACTGTCAGATACAGGGCCAAAGGTTGGTTTGGTTGAAGGCTGCTGAGGCATGGCGGGAAACGAGCTAGTGAGACTGCCCTGTAACTCAAACTTTGGATCTCTTTTAGATTGGTCGGACTTTTCATGTTGAATTAGCCTTGTATTTTTCTGGATTGGCTTCTATCTCATCTTGGGTTCTTATGAAACCTAGTAACTTATCGCCACCTAAACAATTTTTTTTGAGTCTAGCCTCATATTATGGTGGCATACCTTGTTGAAGACAGCCTGCAGGTGTGGGTCGGTTGTGTTAGCATACTTGAGAACCATCTACGTAGACCTCCATTATATTTCTTATGAGGTTGGTGATCACCTTATCCATTAGGCACTGAATATACCATATAATAATATCACACCTTATTTGATATACCAAATATTTTATAAATACGTAGTATCAAGAAATATCTAGACGTAATTAAACTACCCAAATTTGCCACAATTACTGTTAATATGTAAATATTTACTCCAATACATGTATCTTTAAATATTCAATAATCTTTTTTATGTCGATGAGGATTATTGAACCGTATTATTTAGCATATCAAATATCAAAATATTGTAGTGTTTTTTTTAGTAAAACCATCCCTCTTTAGTATTTTTTTTAGGTTATATCACAATCAACGTTTTCTTCTACCCCATTTCTACTAATTGTAGATATATATTGGACCTAACGCAAAATGGAGAAGAATTTATAAATCTCTTAAATATTTAAAGTATATTTTACCATATGTAACTTCCCAATATATCAATAGAAAACCAAACGCATAGGATAATCACATACACACACGGCTGAGGGAGAAATGAACTTACCAGTTCGGAACTGAAAGTTGTTTGATTCAAACGGACGTCCTCGACGCCAGGAATACTCAGGTGTAGTCTGTTGAATGATCGGAAGAAGAAAAGAGTAAGATTTTGTAGAGAGAAGATGAAGAAATCTAGTGAGAAGGAGGAGAAAATGGTTTCATAGATTTGGAGAAGAAGGTTGCATGCAGAGAAGTGGCACGACGTTTGAAAATTTGGCATTAACTACTGCCCTCAACCAAAGGACGAACATCCACTCTCCAGCCGCCACTTGTTTTCCATTCTTTGAAACCCGGACACTCTCCTTGACACTTGTAATCCACTCAGCTAGGGTTTTGGGTGGGTTTTAAATGGGTTCTGACATTCCCCCTAACTATAAAAATTTTCGTCCTCGAAAATTAAGACTTACCAGGAAATAGGCGAGGATTAACACCATAAGCAAAAAGGATTAACGTGAACCATTTTTGCAAAATATAGGATGTTAGTGAACTTTTGAAAAAAAGGATAACAACTTTGAACATACCATACAAATCGAGAGGGACCAAAATAGGTATTAAATCTTCAATTTAAATAGGTAATGGATTTCGATAACTTTTTATCTTTTAACTACTATTAAGTGTTCCTTTAATAGTTTATATCTAATAGACAGATTCTTTATCAAAATTTATATCTGATAGATAAATTCTTTATTAAAATCGCATAAATGACAAAATTACAAAACCTTATAAATATTAATGCATATTCATTAGAAACACAGTAAAACTAATACTCACTTTCTTACAAATAGAAAGTTTACTCTCTCTCACTTGTTGTGTACACTTGAAGGTGATGCACTATTTATGAGAAGTAACAACAATTGATTTGTAGGGTTTTTCTCGTTCCTTTGCGTTGATTTGCGAAGAAAGAAAAGCGCTGATTTGCGAGATATCACTGTTTTAACCATCTCGCTATGTTGGTAGGATTTGCGTTGATTTATATGTAAAAGTCATATATGCCCTCTAATATTTGTAAAATTCCACGAGAATATTAAGCTTTTAAATCTTATTCGATTCGAAAGTTTGATAATCGATTCCAAGCAAGAAGCATGCATAAGATAAATAAGTCATGCACTGTGGTTGTTGCGGGTTGGAGCCATGTGATTGAGTTGAAGACGAAGAAAGGGGTTCATGGATGACGAAGAAGGCGCTTGATGATGAGGAGGCAACTGGATGAAGATGGCGAAAGCTTGACGCAACGGTTGAAGAAGAGTTAAGTTGTTCTTCATGGTCGTGTATTCGGTGCCATAAAATGGCGTATCCGGTTCCAACTGTTAGAAGAAATTACAAAGCACGTGTATTCGGTTCCAGCATCGTGTATCTGGTTCTAGTGCTTACATGTGTATTCGATTCTGCACATGTTGTATTCGGTTTTACGCATGTCGTATTCGGTTCTGCGGTTTACATGGGTTTGATAATCCTCTATCAATCTAAAAATTGATCCAGCTAGAGAAAAATAGAAAATACTTTGTGCTTACAGGCAACATTCAGCAAGATGGGATTTCAATTTCGGATGAAGATGTGCACCAGCGTTTACAAAACAACATCTGTGACACTTTGAATAATACCACAGACATTCTATCGTTTTTATCTACTTTAGATGGTTGTTCAAGTAGTATTATCTAAGGTTTGTGATGAATGTTATAATCACAGAGGAGGTCAATGTCGTCTTGACGGCGATCATCAGTTCCACTGTCGCAAAGGTCAGCTTCGCATAGATTTCTTTTATGTTCCTTTATCCATTGAATGTTTCTTTTCGGTACAATGAGTTTTCTGGCAGACCACTGAAATTGTCACTAATGAAGTATAGTTTTAGACGTGGTTGCGCCTCTTTTTATTATTCTTTAAATTTTTGTTCTTGATTGACCATTTAAGTTAACAAGAGTCAAGTTATAGTTAATGATTTCCTGTTTAGCACTTCAGTGGCGAGTTGGCAAGAGTAAAGTTGATTACTGTTAACTTTTTTTTTTCTGTTTACGAGAAATCAAGAGCTAATTAATTTTAATAATTAATGTTAATTTTTTACTCTTTATAAACGTTTTTACAATTAAATATCACATTAACAAATATCATTTTATATTATATTAATAACTAGGGGCATTTTGGTAATCTTTAATTTCTACCAATTAAACAAATTTATTTTATCTGTCACATCAATAAAATCCTACATTAATTCTCATAAACTTTACTTTCAAGTTCACTCTCATTTACCTCCAAATCCACTCAAATAAACAACAATTAATTCACTCTCAAATCCTCTCAAATTCATCCACTCACTCTCCCACAGTTCCCTTTCCCAAGTGAACAAAGGCTTAGTGTTAGAGATCCTTCTGGATCTCCCCTGCTTCTCAATATTTAGGAAAATATATAGAAATTATTTCAATCTAATGCCACCGGTCGTTCCCCAAACTGGTAAACACAAATAATATATATTTGACTATATAATAATTAATTATTTTTATAAAACTTTAAATAAAAAATTTTGTTTAATATATTTGTTTCTGCATACAATTGAGTAGCGCAAGAGACACATCTTTCTTTTGCCGCTTTTTTCATTTTCTGACTTCAGATCCTATTACTCCAAGTTAAGTTCTTCAAGTCCTAATCGAGTGGGAGGGTACCTGAAAAGGCACTCCGACTCTCAAGTCAGTGACTTTGCGTGATAATAGTGATAATATTCAATAGAGAGTGAGTACTCAGAATTAGTTCAACCTGCTTGCCTTTGTGGCTTAGCCTTCTATTTATAGGCTATTTCATGGACCCTAAACTGACATAGGTCCAATAGAATGAACTTACCTTTAAATTCGGTTTGTTACTCATAAACAACTTCCTTATCCTTATCCTGTAATCAGTTATCAATATGCAATATCTTTAATCTTTGTGTTATTTATTAACCGTTTTATTTGCTCAAACCATTGGCCCAATTACAATAACTTAACCACAGGCCCAACATCAATAAGAAAGATGCTCCCTCCACCACCACTGCCTTCTTCCAGCACCTCCTCAATTTACTTTTCTTCCAAAATTATCCTTAAGTTAATTTTTCTTTTTACTTTTAAATTAACTTTTTATACTTTTAATTAAAAACCCTAATTCTATATCCTCATTCCAGCACACACCACCCCCCCCCCCTCTCTCTTCTCTTTCTCTTTTCCATTTTCGTCACCGACCACCTCCCCTCCCCTCTTCTCCTTCTCTTTCCCATTTTCATCACCCATCCTCACACCCATGCCCCCCTCCCTCTTCTCCTTTTCTTTTCCATTTTCCTCACTCACCCTCACACCCACCCTCTTCTTCTCCTTCTCCTTCTCTTTCCCTTATATGTGTGTGTGTGTGTGTAAAATGTGTGTGCTGGTATGTGAAAAAAATGAAAAAGATTCATTAACTACTAAAACCTTATTAAGAAAAAGCTGTGTTTTACTGTATATTGTCTCATGAAAAACATCGAAAAAAACTCGGTTGAAAAATTTATGACGAAGAAAACAAGATGACGGATATAGAGGCCTAAACGGATATTCATATCCATTTGGCTTGGCCTTCAACGGATGTTGGATCTTTTATTTCTGTTTATTTATTTTAACATTTTAATTATGGTAATTCAATTTTCACTTAAGGCCAATTGTGGAATGGGGTGGTGCAGGAAGAAATTTGTGGTGGTATAGGGAGAAACACCCCATCAATAATTTGAGTGCTGGCCCAATATTGATAACGTCCAACATTTAATTTATTTTGAGCATTGACAAAAGTAGCAAACCATGTTGTGGATGTTGACCATTCGGTCTATCCATATACCATACAATATTTATATTAGTTTATGCATAATCGAATAAACCTATAACTAGGCAATCCAACATATGAGTACATAATCAATTTCCTTTCAACATTTATTCAATTTCACACTTAATTTTCATTCAATTTCTTTTATTATTTACTAGTTGAAACATGCGTCAACTTTTACTTTATAATTAAAAAAATAACAAATTAATTATTATAATTATTATTAAAATAAAAATGTTATTAAATTCATAAAATATATATTCTTAAAAAATAATGCGAAAAAAAATAGATATAAAATTTGTAATGATAAAATCAAGAGTAAAATATACAAGTCAAAAAACAGTTACGGAATGGTTAGGAAAACAAAACGATATAGATTCTAGAGGTGTATTTTTCCTCTCGTCACCTTTAGAAGCGGATCCTTCACAAGACAAATCTAGTAAGAATAAATATTAACATTTGTTCCCTTTTTCAGATTCAAATTTTCAAGAGTTAATGAAATGGAGAATCACAACGAAAGGCCTAAATTGACTTTTGAGAAGTACATATGGAGGATCAACAACTTCTCTAAATTGAAATACGAACTACATAATTCCGACAGTTTTATACTCGATGGATTTCCATGGTGCCCTATTCAAATTTTCTTCACAGTTTATACTTGTAATATTATTTTCCTTTATTAGTGAGTTTTATTAAATGTTTTAACGTTGTTTTTAGGTACATGGTTAGCTGCCCAGTTGGAGGTATCTTGGGAATTTATTTACATGTCGATAAGAATTCTGCAAATTTACCAAAGGACTGGAAAAGAACTGAAAATATCAGTTTGGCTCTAATTAACCAGGTTAATGACCAGAAGACTATAAGAAAAGGTATTTTTTTTTTTTAATTTTAAAAAATCATGGTTTTTATTGCTTTAAAAATTAGGAGATTTTGGATAGAAGAATCTAATTGGTTAGTAATTTTTTCAGGATCGGAATATGAGTTTAGTGCAGATGTCCCTTTTAGCCAATATTTTATGTTTTTGAATGATTTCAATGAACCTAGCAGTGGGTTTATTGTGAATGATACTTGTATGATTGAAGCTGGGATTTTTGTGATCAAGAATGTATACGAGAATGAACTATATCATACTATACTCACGATTGATAGGAATGCTGACACCAAAAATCCTTTATTTCATGCAATGTTCATGAGATCATTTACAAATATAGATCGAAACTATGTTCCACTATTAGAAGAAGTATGTCTACAATATCCCTATCTTCTTGTAAGTCAAGAAAACAGAAGTTGCAAGTTTACTGAATGGGCATTCACAGCTTTGGGTCGACTTCTTTATTTTCTAGAGACTAAACAGGTGAAAGATATGGATAATGAAACATGTAATTATCACAAAAAAATATGGGATGAAGTTAAGATATTTGGGTTTGATTTGAGTTGGATAGAATCTGAATTTAAATCTGCCTCAAATTTGAAAAATTGTACGGAAAATACTGCTGATATAAGAAAAGTTAAGGCGATAGTGGATGATTTGGAAATTAGAACAAAGAAGCTGAAGGCAGTCATGATTGAAACACAGACAGAACTTGAAATGGTAAAAAGAAACTTGGTGAAAGCAGAAACAATAAGGATTTGAACAGCAATTTGGATGACATATTAGGATATGGAAGATCGAAGAATTTGCTCTAAAGAGCCCTTGTTTTGATGAAATGTTTTAAGAATGGTTCAAAAATTGAGATTGCTTTCAATTTTTAATATGGGGTGTATGTATTTAAGAGTGTTGCATTTTGGCAACTTTACACTTTTGTTTCTGTTTGTTTTCATTTTCATTCATTTTTTAACTTGTGAAAACCTGAATGAGACTGTCAAACTTTGTTTCAATGTACTTTCGTTTTCCATCAATCCAATTCCCACAAAACTTAAAAAATTTGAATATCTTCTTTATATAAAGAAAACCACCCACATTTTATTAGATGCACCAGAAACATAAGGAATTATTCATGACAAGTAGATGAATGACACTAGTGCAAAAGCAAAACCAAAAAATTAATTGTCATTTTCCAAAGGACCTCTAGTTGTAAAATATCCTTGCATTTCATAGTTCTAAAATGTTTTCCAAATGAGATAAGTTACTTGTGTGTTATGTGTACTATGTACCTCCCTTTCATCATCGTTCAATAGTTCAGGTAGTTTAGAAATTAAGGTTTAAATAGTTTAAATATTTTTTCCACACCGTCTTTAGTTTAATATTCCAAAACAAAAAAATTTCAAACAATACTTCAAATATAATCATTGATCTTAATAATATAACATAACATATTAGTTAAAGTAACATCTAATTTTAATTTTAATAGTATAAAACTATTAAAATAACACGTATATAGATAAGAACTTACAAAAACTTGAGGCTACTAGAGTAAGAAATCCTATCCATGACGAACCAAAGACTATTTAGCTTGTTATTTTTCTCTCTCAACCAAATGTTGAACCAACTGGAAAGATGTCCTCGAACCTAAGCTCATACCCATTAAGGTGATTATCGCAAAAGAAAACATACACAAAGACAGACAACAAAAAAAGCAAGGGAGCTAGTGGTAAAACATTTCATCATAATACAATAAAATTCCATTCTACATTATATTACACACATAATAAACATACATAATAATCATATCACAACATTAGAGTTGACTCATCCGGATATAGTATGAATGTCAAACTATGGTGGTTCCTACACTTGTGGTGGCCTCTACGGCTCTGTAGAACCCTTGCAATTGGGTTTCACCCTTACCACACACAACATTAATCCTCAAACGCCCTTTTGCCAAAGGAAGAAAAGGCCCCTCTAGCTAAGACTTCTTGCCACTCGTCATGACATAACCATATATCTCTACTTGAGTTAGGGTTATTGAGAATGTCAGGACACCAATCCAAAAAAGCTCCATACATTCATACCTTATATAAATGTATTTTAATGCCATTTTTTTAATAGTTCCCTTACAACACATATGATGTTGTCCGGGAGATCAACTGCTAAAACTAAAATGCTTGCATGGTTTTTCCTTAAGGTTTTGTCTTTTAGTCCATACTTTGTTACATTTTGTACCATTCCAGTGATGTTCCTTAACATTTTATAATTATGATGATATATTGTAGTGTAATAGACAAAGGGGGTCATATGAGTGTGGTTACTACATTATCTATTGGATGATGACAACTATTTGTGCCCATGGTACAAGTGGATGGGAAATGGTAATATTTGGTTTTATTGAATTTTTTTTCCCTATAGTTTAAAATTCATATACACTATAATTGAAATCATTGTGTCTTATGCAGAGATTCAATTCTACTACTTCAATTCCAAACAAGCCCCTTAAATTCATAAGGAAGACACTTACAAAATATGTAATTGAACTCTATAAGTATGTAGATGTTAGTATATAGTAAGTTGTACATTAGCATATTTATTATTAGGTTAACTTTGTACATTGATTTGATTTATGCTTCTGAGTTAATTTATGATTATAATTCTATGTACATTAAATTGATTTATGTTTTAATATAATTTTTATTGAAAATATATGTTTTTGGATTGTTTTGGGCTACTCTATAAAGTTGAATATATACAGGTTTGTTTTTGTAGTTGGGAATGTTGCAAAAACAAACTTGTTCTTAAAAAAACAGTAGAATACGCCTCGGTTGTGACCAAAACCGAAGTAGAAAGACCCCTATGGCATCGGTTCTAGGCACAATCGAAGCAGAAAGGCTTACAAAAAAACAAAAAAAAACACATCTACTACATCGGTTCCACCACAATCGAAGCAGAAAACCCTCCCTCTATTGCATCGGTTGTCGAACAACCAAGACAAAAACTTTGTGGAAAAAAAATAAAAAAAGGGCATCCCTCTACTGCTTCGGTTGTAATTGAACCGAGACAAAAACTCACACCTTTTTGCCTCGGTTCTTAGCCGAGGCAAAAAGTGAGCTCAATTCGGGAACCTCTGCGTATAGACGAAAATAATTGCTATCGTTTTCCTTTACTGCACTAATAATATAAGTCAGTGTGTATTTTATGAGAAATACTAAATGTATTAATAGGATTTCTAGTAGAATAAAACTAATAATGTGATATTAAACCATATAACAACTTACCTCAAATATGTGATGATATTTGATATACCAAATATTTTATAAATACTTGATATTAAGGAATATAAAGAGATAATCAAATTATCAAGATTTTTCATAAATATTATTAGTATGTAAATATTTGTTCTAAGTATCTTAAAATATTCTATAACCTTTTTGTGTCAATAAGACTTATTGAACCATGTTGAAGTGTGTTATTTAACACATCTATTGGATGAGTAGATAGTATTATCAAAATATCAAAACATTATAGTGCTTTCGTATTTTATGCATATATCTTTCATAATCATTATTCAGAGTGTTATTTTTATAAAATGTTTGCGTTATAATAAAAAAAATATAGAAAAAATATTAAAAACAATGTGGTAAACTCACAAAAATTAAATTAAAACCTTTTAAAATAAACCATGTAATAGAGGTATACTACTATTTCTAAAGTGAAAAATAAAAATTTATCAAGTTTTGAAGAAAAGTCGTATTATAATTAGAATCTAAAGAAGTTATTCATAATCTTAATTGAAATTATCATTAAAATAAATTTTATATTATTTTTTAATATTATAAATATAATATTTGAGAATGGGATCTTACACCAATTTCCAAAAGCTTGGCCTTTATAGAATCCATTGCCACCACTCAAAATCTGCAGAAGTGATTTTTTTACAAAATGACCTTTCATTTTCCTTTTTAGAAAACTGGAACATCTTTTCGGATTCTTAAATATTGGTAGTACATATTAAACTTCTAACACTTAACTTCACTTCTTACTCTTTTTTTTCAAGTTTCAATTCTATCCGTTACCTAGTCATTGAAACGAGAAGTCGCCCTATTTCCAAAATTTCAAAGTTTCAAAATTTTCTTCTCGTGAAATGTAACCATCACTTGTATTTTTTTTTCGAGAGAATATTTAATGTTATGAAATATTTCTAATATATTTATAAATGATATCTAATTATCATATTTTATAGTATTTCTAAAATATTTAAATATAATATCTTACTATAATAACTAATTATTCAATATTTTTAAGATATAGATAATGTACATGTTCGACTTAAATAGGTCAAGCGAAGTGACTCAAGAATCTATTTTGTCAGTTTTTTATTTTTTTAATTGTCATTAAGTGTCTCTTTAATTGTTTGTATCTAATAGAGAGATCTTTTATTAAAATCACATAAATGACATAAAATCATAATATCTTATAAATACTCATTTCACTTGGTAAGTATTAACATTTGTTCCGTTTTCAGATTGAAATTTGCAAGTTAATGAAATGGAGAATCACAACAAAAGGCCTAAATTGACTTTTGAGAAGTACACATGCACGATCAACAACTTCTCTAAATTCAAACACCGACTACATAGCTCCAACAAATTTATACTGAATGGTTTTCCATGGTGCTCTATTCAAATTTTCTTCACAGTTTATACTTGTAATATTATTTTCCTTTATTAGTTATTTAGTTTTATTGAGTGTTTTAACTATGCTTTTAGGTACATGGTTAGCTTCCCAGTTGGAGGTCCCTTGGAAATTTATTTACATGCTGATATGAATCGTGCAAATTTATCTGAGGACTGGAAAAGAACTGAAAATATCAGCTTGGCTCTAATTAACCAGGTTAATGACCAGAAGACTTTAAGAAAAGGTATTTTTCACACTTTTTAAATTTTAAAAAATCATTGTCATTCTTTTTTTAAAAATTAGGAGATTTTTGATAGAAGAATCTAATTGATTCGTTTTGAATGTTGAATATTTTCAGGATCGGAACATGAGTTTAGTGCATATGTCCCTTATAGCAAATTTATATTTTTCGATGATTTCAATGAACCTAGTAGTGGGTTTATTGTGAATGATACTTGTATGATTGAAGTTGGGATTTTTGTGATGAAGAATGTGTACGAGAATGAACAATATTGGACTGTACGCAAGATAGATAAGAATCCTGACACCAAAAGTCCTTTATTTCAAGAAATGTTCATGAGATCATTTCCAAATATAGATCTAAATTATGTTCCACTATTAGAAAAAGTATGTCTACAATATCCCTATCTTCTTGTAAGTCAAGAAAACAGAAGTTGCAAGTTTACTGAATGGGCATTCACAGCTTTGGGTCGACTTCTTTATTTTCTAAACACTAAACAGGTGAAAGATATGGATGATGATGAAGCATGTAATCATCTCAAAAAATTATGGGATGAAGTTGAGATATTTGGGTTTGATTTGAGTTGGTTAAAATCTGATGTTAAATCTGCCTTAAATTTGAAAAATTATACGAAAAAGACTGCTGATGTAAGAAAGGCTAAGGCAGCAGTGATTGAAAGAGAAACCGAACTTGAAAGGGCAAAGAGAGAGTTGGTGAAAGCAGAAGAAGGATTTGAAGAACGCAATTTGGATGACATATTAGGATATGGAAGATCAAAGAATTATTGGCTCTAAAGACCCTTTGTTTTGATGAAATTTTTTAACAATGGTTGAAAAACTGAGATAGTTTTCAATTTTTACATATGGGGATTGATTTTAACAATATCATTCGACTAATTTTTTTTTAAATCTCGATTAATACCATACTCAATAGTTTCGTATAGAAATAGTTTAACCTATTGAAGGAATGATTTCATATTATAATAAAAGTAAATCTTTTCTTTTTGTAAATTTGCTGAAAATCTATTAATTTTTTTTCCTAAAAAAATATATTTATTCAAAAATATATATATAACAAAATCTGTAAAATTTGAATCTGAAGTTAAAATTAGAACAAGAAATAGCCTATGAAATTAGACTTAAAATTATGTTTTGGAGACTGAAATTAAATTTAGTTTGGTTTTTCATTAGCTGATTATTATTGAAGTTATTATTTTAAAACAATTAATAACAATCGTAAAACTATAATTTTTAAATATTCTTGCAACCCGCTACAATAAAAGAAAATGTAAAGATATTAACTAAAAAGTAATAATAAGTAGAAACATTAAAAAACGACTTTAAGTTGAAAACCTTGAGAATGGGTGTTACAAAATTCACTAATATTAAATGTAAACAAAAAAGTATAAGATGTCTGAGCCCGGGTTCGAACCGGGGACCTCTAGTGTGTGAGACTAGCGTGATAACCAACTACACCACCCAGACTTCTTTGATATGAAATTATAATGTTAATTATAATTCTTTTAAAACATAATTGTTTTTTCGTGAAGAAACAAATTACTTGTGTTATGTTCTATGTGGATCTCCATCATCATTGTTATTTAGTAGAAAAACAATATAAATTAAAATATTTAAAACGATTATGTATTATAATAAAATATATTTTTTTCAGTAAGAATGCTGAAATTTTATTTTTTAGTAAAAACTTTTTATTTGCATATTAAAGAAGCATGGTATATACAAAGCCTGAAGAAAATATATGCTTTTTACGCTGAACATGAAAAAATGTTGAGTTACTAATATTTAGATCTATAAAATTAGATCATAAAAGAATCTACAAAAATATATTTAGAATTATGTTCATGAGATTCTTTTTTATTTAATTTCACCTACTGTCCACCTGAAAAATCACTTTTTTTTATTAAAAATGATTTAAATCTTTTAACAAAATCAAACACGTACATAATTAGTAAAATTAAGCTTCTTTTTAAACAATTAGTAGCAGTCGCAAAACATCACTTTTGAAATGTTTTTACCACACACAGTAATTAAAAAAATGTAATGATAATAGCTAAAATTAAAATTTATAATAACAAATTTTAATTATTCACATTTTTTATCGAGATAGTTTAAATGTGAAAAGCTAAAATTATTAAAGTATTGTATAAAGAATGATATTAACAATAATAGTCTCATTTTGAAATAACATTTTGTCAATTTGACTGCAATAGATAATAATTGACATTTATCCTACCTCCATTTTATTAATAGGTATGTAAACATAATTTATGTACAATACTCTTTAACTATTAATCTTCTACTCATTAAGGAATTTAGGTGTAATAATCCATGACTTTGAATATTTTATTCATCCTTTTATAACCCTAAAAACTAAAAAATAAAGCCTTATTTCTATATATTATATTACTTTTAAAGTACATAACATGTGAGAATATTTTGATATAATAAGTTAATAATAATAATAACTTTATATTTAGAATAACGAAGAATAATACATATTTTAAGCCGTTTTTCTTTTTTTATGAATTAAAATTGTAACATTCCAAATTTAGTAGGATTTAACTTAATAATTTAAAACATTACATGGTTAATTGCAAGCATAAATTATCATTAAGTATATAAAAATGTATTTACACATCTTTTATGAGTAAAACTTGATTTAAATTAAAAAAAAATAAAGAAATCTTCGTCAACTAAGAGGATGTATATAATATCAAAATATACTTAAGTATCATTTATATTTTATCTAATCATAAAGCAGTTTCATGGTTTATCAACCTTCCTACATGCATTATTTTCTGCTTACAGTACCATAGGTGAAAAAACCATGATATAAAAGGCAAGATAAGCTAATATGTTTTAAAAAAGGATGTATAAATAATTAAAAATGATTAAAACAAGCAATTACTCACAAATACTAACTTCATCCAATCATACATTATTATTTAGATAAACTAAAACATCTACCTCTAGAAGAATTTTTATATATATAGTCAGACTGGTATATTTGTCCCTGTTACCAGAACACCAATAACATGTTGGCTTATCAAGACATGAATCTTTTTTCCTTCATAATAACAAGGTTAGTTTGCCTATGTCAGTCAAAAATATCCATTCACTACTCTTTTCTAGGAAACATCCAAAGACTCTCACTACTAAATATCCTAGTCTATGAGTTAGGATACTTAGCATAATATGGATAATCTCCTTTAAAAGTCTCTAACAAAAAAATATACGCCCACGAATATCCGCAGATAGTTGCATTAGTGCACTAAGAGGATACTGTACCGATTACTTTTGCTTATCGACACTGGTTCTACAACCGAGACATATACCGGCGAGGTAAAAAGGGGTATGTTTTATGCCTCGGTTGTGAACTGAGTTAAAAAGAACAGGATTTATGCCTCGGTTTTTACATAACCGAGGCAGTAACTTGTTTGTTTTTTAATTTTTTTAACCTTTAGGATGTTCTTGACGTATGTTCTTATGCATAAGCAGACACCCATCTTCCACTGCCACCAGCATCATTTCACCTTCCCACTTTCAGAGCTACCAACACAACAACGCAATTCCACGTTTTCAGTGAAACAATAAGGATTCTCCACCAGCCTCTGTTCCTCTGTTCCTGGAGGTCTCAACTCTGCCGCCAATCACCCCACCGCCCCTTCCGCCCCCGGATATTCCTTCTTCTCCCGAAACATAAGTACAAAACCAAAAATCCAAAAATTCAACAGGGAACAAGCAGAAACTCCAATCAAAAATCCAAAAATTGAAATAAAAAACCTAGACGAATCGGAACAGAGAAGAGGAAGGAAGCCTCCCTCCCGCGCCCCGCCGCAAGAAAAGGAACGACCACTGCGTCCTTGCGCCTTCGCCGCGCCTTCGCCGCGCCTCCGTCTTCGGCTTGCGCGAGACCGCTGGTGGTGCTGCCCCAAAGTTGGGTCTCTCCGTAAGAAGACAATCTCGCCCCATTGTGCGTAGATCTAAACAGGGAAGAAGGATGAACACCCCTTTTCAAATCTAAACAAGAAATAAGGGCCGAACCCTTTTCGGATCTAAACTGAAGAACAGCGAAGAAGAAATGGACGGCAACAATGCGAAGAAGAAGAACCGAAGAAGCAATGGACGACAGCGACGACGAACGAAGCGAAGCGGTAGCGAAGCGGCGACGGACGAAGTGAAGCGGTAACGCTGGTGGAGGCAGCCCTTGGGAGAACAACGGCGACGCGAAGAGAAATAAGAAGCACAACGCGAGAAGAAATGAGCAAACTTTGGAATTTGAAGCACAGTGCGAAGAATATATGCTTCGGTTAGGAAAGCATCGAAGCCTAAGAGTGTTTGGACACCGTGTTTGTGCTGACTTATGCTTAAAATGAAGGCTTTATGCCTCGGTTCTGTATGAAACCGAGGTAGCATCACCTGCTCAAAAATTTGTCAACTTTTTAGACATCATTTCGGCTTCGGTTCTGCATGCAACCGAGGTCATATCTGTGTTCTGCACCGGTTTCACATACAACTGAGGCTTATAAGGTTCTGTTTATTACGAAACTGCCACCGTCTTGTGATAGGCAGCGGTTAGGTTTAAAATGGGGTATATAGTACAAGTGTAAAAGGAAAATTTGTACTAGTGTTGGTACCCGCAGATATATACTATTCACGGGTTGCGGGTAGTAAGTATTTTAATACCCGCTTATAAATGGGTCAAGTGCAGGTATTATACTATCTATACCCGCAAAAAATAAAAATAAAAATTGAATTTATATTTTATTAAGTTAAATTTAATTAAAATTAAAATTAATTTGTATTTTATAAGGTTAAATTTAATTAAAATTAAATTTTAATTTGTATTTAATTTATATTATATTTTTTATAATTTTATTTAAATTTTTTAAATATTTATAGGTATCCGTGGGTTTTAAAATACCCACGGATATTTTTTAAACAGATATTTGTGCGGATAACGAACGTGTAGCAGATAATTTTTTTTTTCGCTTCGGGTTGCGGGTATGTACTATCCGTATCTGACCCGATCCGTTGTCATCCCTAATCCCTACTCAAATATATCTAATACAAGAGTAAAATGCTTTCTCCCTTAGAAGCCTTCTCATCAACATTTACACATTCATTCATACATATACATTTAATTCCCAATAAACATAACCAAGACAATAAGCACAATAACAATAAAAAAGCCAAAAAAGAACATATCACACATAACTCATTCATTGTGTTTTCATATAAATCTTAACATCACATCATGTTATGTAATTTATCTCAATCTAAACTCATCTCATAACCTAATTCACTTACTATTTATTTCAAATCACATGTTAATAATTCATCATTCATTTTCTATATTACATTATTATGACATTCCATTACCACATTTCCATTAAATACATCAAGATGGTGAGGTATGACCAAATTAAAAAAATAACTTCAAATAAATAAATAAAATAAAATATAAAATTAAAAAAAAAACACAAATGAGATAATTTTNTAATAAGTAGAAACATTAAAAAACGACTTTAAGTTGAAAACCTTGAGAATGGGTGTCACAAAATTCACTAATATTAAATGTAAACAAAAAAGTATAAGATGTCTGAGCCCGGGTTCGAACCGGGGACCTCTAGTGTGTGAGACTAGCGTGATAACCAACTACACCACCCAGACTTCTTTGATATGAAATTATAATGTTAATTATAATTCTTTTAAAACATAATTGTTTTTTCGTGAAGAAACAAATTACTTGTGTTATGTTCTATGTGGATCTCCATCATCATTGTTATTTAGTAGAAAAACAATATAAATTAAAATATTTAAAACGATTATGTATTATAATAAAATATATTTTTTTCAGTAAGAATGCTGAAATTTTATTTTTTAGTAAAAACTTTTTATTTGCATATTAAAGAAGCATGGTATATACAAAGCCTGAAGAAAATATATGCTTTTTACGCTGAACATGAAAAAATGTTGAGTTACTAATATTTAGATCTATAAAATTAGATCATAAAAGAATCTACAAAAATATATTTAGAATTATGTTCATGAGATTCTTTTTTATTTAATTTCACCTACTGTCCACCTGAAAAATCACTTTTTTTTATTAAAAATGATTTAAATCTTTTAACAAAATCAAACACGTACATAATTAGTAAAATTAAGCTTCTTTTTAAACAATTAGTAGCAGTCGCAAAACATCACTTTTGAAATGTTTTTACCACACACAGTAATTAAAAAAATGTAATGATAATAGCTAAAATTAAAATTTATAATAACAAATTTTAATTATTCACATTTTTTATCGAGATAGTTTAAATGTGAAAAGCTAAAATTATTAAAGTATTGTATAAAGAATGATATTAACAATAATAGTCTCATTTTGAAATAACATTTTGTCAATTTGACTGCAATAGATAATAATTGACATTTATCCTACCTCCATTTTATTAATAGGTATGTAAACATAATTTATGTACAATACTCTTTAACTATTAATCTTCTACTCATTAAGGAATTTAGGTGTAATAATCCATGACTTTGAATATTTTATTCATCCTTTTATAACCCTAAAAACTAAAAAATAAAGCCTTATTTCTATATATTATATTACTTTTAAAGTACATAACATGTGAGAATATTTTGATATAATAAGTTAATAATAATAATAACTTTATATTTAGAATAACGAAGAATAATACATATTTTAAGCCGTTTTTCTTTTTTTATGAATTAAAATTGTAACATTCCAAATTTAGTAGGATTTAACTTAATAATTTAAAACATTACATGGTTAATTGCAAGCATAAATTATCATTAAGTATATAAAAATGTATTTACACATCTTTTATGAGTAAAACTTGATTTAAATTAAAAAAAAATAAAGAAATCTTCGTCAACTAAGAGGATGTATATAATATCAAAATATACTTAAGTATCATTTATATTTTATCTAATCATAAAGCAGTTTCATGGTTTATCAACCTTCCTACATGCATTATTTTCTGCTTACAGTACCATAGGTGAAAAAACCATGATATAAAAGGCAAGATAAGCTAATATGTTTTAAAAAAGGATGTATAAATAATTAAAAATGATTAAAACAAGCAATTACTCACAAATACTAACTTCATCCAATCATACATTATTATTTAGATAAACTAAAACATCTACCTCTAGAAGAATTTTTATATATATAGTCAGACTGGTATATTTGTCCCTGTTACCAGAACACCAATAACATGTTGGCTTATCAAGACATGAATCTTTTTTCCTTCATAATAACAAGGTTAGTTTGCCTATGTCAGTCAAAAATATCCATTCACTACTCTTTTCTAGGAAACATCCAAAGACTCTCACTACTAAATATCCTAGTCTATGAGTTAGGATACTTAGCATAATATGGATAATCTCCTTTAAAAGTCTCTAACAAAAAAATATACGCCCACGAATATCCGCAGATAGTTGCATTAGTGCACTAAGAGGATACTGTACCGATTACTTTTGCTTATCGACACTGGTTCTACAACCGAGACATATACCGGCGAGGTAAAAAGGGGTAAGTTTTATGCCTCGGTTGTGAACTGAGTTAAAAAGAACAGGATTTATGCCTCGGTTTTTACATAACCGAGGCAGTAACTTGTTTGTTTTTTAATTTTTTTAACCTTTAGGATGTTCTTGACGTATGTTCTTATGCATAAGCAGACACCCATCTTCCACTGCCACCAGCATCATTTCACCTTCCCACTTTCAGAGCTACCAACACAACAACGCAATTCCACGTTTTCAGTGAAACAATAAGGATTCTCCACCAGCCTCTGTTCCTCTGTTCCTGGAGGTCTCAACTCTGCCGCCACTCACCCCACAGCCCCTTCCGCCCCCGGATATTCCTTCTTCTCCCGAAACATAAGTACAAAACCAAAAATCCAAAAATTCAACAGGGAACAAGCAGAAACTCCAATCAAAAATCCAAAAATTGAAATAAAAAACCTAGACGAATCGGAACAGAGAAGAGGAAGGAAGCCTCCCTCCCGCGCCCCGCCGCAAGAAAAGGAACGACCACTGCGTCCTTGCGCCTTCGCCGCGCCTTCGCCGCGCCTCCGTCTTCGGCTTGCGCGAGACCGCTGGTGGTGCTGCCCCAAAGTTGGGTCTCTCCGTAAGAAGACAATCTCGCCCCATTGTGCGTAGATCTAAACAGGGAAGAAGGATGAACACCCCTTTTCAAATCTAAACAAGAAATAAGGGCCGAACCCTTTTCGGATCTAAACTGAAGAACAGCGAAGAAGAAATGGACGGCAACAATGCGAAGAAGAAGAACCGAAGAAGCAATGGACGACAGCGACGACGAACGAAGCGAAGCGGTAGCGAAGCGGCGACGGACGAAGTGAAGCGGTAACGCTGGTGGAGGCAGCCCTTGGGAGAACAACGGCGACGCGAAGAGAAATAAGAAGCACAACGCGAGAAGAAATGAGCAAACTTTGGAATTTGAAGCACAGTGCGAAGAATATATGCTTCGGTTAGGAAAGCATCGAAGCCTAAGAGTGTTTGGACACCGGGTCCGTGCTGACTGATGCTTAAAATGAAGGCTTTATGCCTCGGTTCTGTATGAAACCGAGGTAGCATCACCTGCTCAAAAATTTGTCAACTTTTTAGACATCATTTCGGCTTCGGTTCTGCATGCAACCGAGGTCATATCTGTGTTCTGCACCGGTTTCACATACAACTGAGGCTTATAAGGTTCGGTTTATTACGAAACTGCCACCGTCTTGTGATAGGCAGCGGTTAGGTTTAAAATGGGGTATATAGTACAAGTGTAAAAGGAAAATTTGTACTAGTGTTGGTACCCGCAGATATATACTATTCACGGGTTGCGGGTAGTAAGTATTTTAATACCCGCTTATAAATGGGTCAAGTGCAGGTATTATACTATCTATACCCGCAAAAAATAAAAATAAAAATTGAATTTATATTTTATTAAGTTAAATTTAATTAAAATTAAAATTAATTTGTATTTTATAAGGTTAAATTTAATTAAAATTAAATTTTAATTTGTATTTAATTTATATTATATTTTTTATAATTTTATTTAAATTTTTTAAATATTTATAGGTATCCGTGGGTTTTAAAATACCCACGGATATTTTTTAAACAGATATTTGTGCGGATAACGAACGTGTAGCAGATAATTTTTTTTTTCGCTTCGGGTTGCGGGTATGTACTATCCGTATCTGACCCGATCCGTTGTCATCCCTAATCCCTACTCAAATATATCTAATACAAGAGTAAAATGCTTTCTCCCTTAGAAGCCTTCTCATCAACATTTACACATTCATTCATACATATACATTTAATTCCCAATAAACATAACCAAGACAATAAGCACAATAACAATAAAAAAGCCAAAAAAGAACATATCACACATAACTCATTCATTGTGTTTTCATATAAATCTTAACATCACATCATGTTATGTAATTTATCTCAATCTAAACTCATCTCATAACCTAATTCACTTACTATTTATTTCAAATCACATGTTAATAATTCATCATTCATTTTCTATATTACATTATTATGACATTCCATTACCACATTTCCATTAAATACATCAAGATGGTGAGGTATGACCAAATTAAAAAAATAACTTCAAATAAATAAATAAAATAAAATATAAAATTAAAAAAAAAACACAAATGAGATAATTTTTATCGTTGTTGATACAGTACTAAAGAAAATAATTAAATTACATCAATTTCTCAAAAGTTGACATCTAATTGAGTTAAAGAAAAATCGAAAACCTATATGAAATATCTTGATTAAAATATACATCACAAGTGTAATTAAACCTATTGTAAATTATATTTGTATGATTGAAGTTGGGATTTTTGTGATCAAGTATGAGTACGAGAATGAACCATATCAAAAAGATTGATGGCAACCCCGTCAATGACTCCAATAATATTTTTTTCCTTTAGATGTTTATAAGATCATTTGCAAAAATAGATCTAAATTTGGTTCCATTATTAGAATAAGTATGTTTACAGCATCACTCACTTGTTGTAAGTCAAGATACGAGAAAGTGTGGATTCAGTGTATGTGCATTTAAAGCTTTGGGTCCAGTTCTTCATTTTCTGAAGAGTAAACAGGTAAAAGATATGGATGAAAAAGCATGTAATCATCTCAACAAATTATGGGATGAAGTTATGACATTTGGTTAGAATCTAATGTTGAATCTGCCTTGGATTTGAAAGTTTATATGGAAAAGTTTGCTAACTGAGAAAGGCAGGCTAAAGAGGATGTGAATGTCTTAGAGATTCAAAGAAAGAGGCCGAAAACAATATATTATGGTAAGAGACAGTCGTGAATTCAAGTGCAAGTTTAAGTTTTAAAATAAGTTAATTTATTGTTTTAAAATTTTTTAGATAGAAAATAACGTTAATCTCTTATATTTATTGATATTTGTGTTTTTCTTCTTATACATGTATTGACTAGTGATGATGTTTCAAACATGAATATTTAAAACAAATCAATCATGTGAATGTGTCCAAATTCTCTTGCGTCTCCTCTGTTTTCATATTTCCACGACAACATATCAGTTCAAATATAACTTAAATCTTAATAGAGTGTTGGCGGATTGTAATTAATTCAACTATGTAATTAGTCAAACTCCAAAATCAGTTTAGTTTAAAAGAAAATGATTGAAGTTGTTTTTTTTTGCTATTGTATTTTATTCTTTTACACATTTTTCATTAAAACTTACTTTTAATATTAACCTTCAAGATTAAAATAAATAAAATGATTTAAATATGTATGTAACTATTTAAACACAAAACTATCTTTTATTATTATTTCAAATTTTGAAACATTTGAGTCTTAAATTTTAAAAATAAACTGATACAAAATCTTAATCCAAAATGTTAATTTATTTTATATATTAAATGATATTTCATTTAGATATTTGAACTCGAAGGTATCAAATGATATATTATTTGATACATGAAAATTTTAAGATAAAAAAAAATATTTATTTATTTTTGAAGTTTAAATATTAAATTATATAAAAATTTAAATCTTCAACGAATTCTAATTTAATATTAAAGTGTGAGAATTAAAAGCATATTTAATTATAAATAAAAGTAAAAGTGACAAAAAAATAACTTATGAATTAATCAAACCCAATAAATTTATAATTATTGTATTAACAAAATAAGTCATGATTTTGAGTATATAAGACTAAAGAAAAACAAAGTAGTCATTTAATTCTTGCGTATTAACTTTTCTTTCCAATTAAAATAGTAAAAAGTGAAGTTGTTTATTAAAAGATTGTCATCAACAGCACGATAAATATCCAGGGACTGCTAAAGAATCGTCTTTTCTTGCTTTGCCGGACTTCTTAGTCGAATCCCTTTGTTGGTGACAGGTGACATTCTTTCTCCATTCCTCCTGTCACAAAAACCCCCCAAAAAAAAAATTGAATTAGCTTTCTTATTATATCGATCTTTGATTTATATCTCTCGGATTGTTTGGCATTGACTGTCAAATTTGAAATCTTTGGAATTTTGAGAGTTTTTGTGCGCCCCTTTTGCTTTTAGATCTGGAATTGCAATGATTGCGGGAAGGGGTATGTAAAGAAGTTATATTTTTCGTTTATTCTTAAATGGGTTGCTTCTGGTTTTGCATTTGGTCTAGCTCAAGTCTGGGAAAATGAAATGTACTACGTTTATATTAGGACTATATTTGGATTCTTTTTTTGGGACTGTGATGCTGAGAATGATTATGAAGCTTGTGATTGTAGTTTGTTAGTTTCCCCATTTATGATCTGTGGCCAGTTGGGAAGCCCTGCTTGTGTTTTGCTTATTCGTTTTTGACGTGATTTGGGCATTGATATTCCTTGCCTCAATATTTTGTGTGAAGTTAAATTTGTATATTCTTTCATATAATTTGACAGTAGAAGTTTGTTTCTCTTTTTTGGGTAGTCTGGTTGTGTGTTCTGATGACTAATGCCTGCAAAATGGAATGGACTTATTTTTGTAAAGGTGATGGTATTTCACGTTATGGGTAAGCTACACATGTTTATGTCCTGTAGGGGTATAAAGAAGAAAGTATCGGTATATGTAAGTAGGATGAGGGAGAATTTTTTTTATAGCTAGAAACTATAAGCATTTTTGGAGGTTGACATTTCATTACGAGTTTGCAGTGTGGTTAGTGAGGGTTGTAATCTGATTAAAGTGTCTGCAGTCTCTTCATGTTTAAGGAAAGTTTAAATAACATGAGTTGTACACCTTCTCCATGTCAACGTTAAGCTTTAAAAGTGGTACAGTGCTGGTCTCACAAAACTTGATCTTGTTTGTGTCTTGACACAGCCTTTGAGGTTTATATCTGCCATGATGTTATTTTTGGCTTGGGATCATATCGGCTAGATGTTTCTTTTTTGTTCAGTGTACGCAGAAAGAGCAAGTGCAATTATGATCTGATAAGAGTTTCACCAACATTCATCCTTTCTTTTCAGATCCTTTGTTTGTACTATCCAATGGAGAATGTAGATGTCAGAGAAGAATCATCAAATTGTGTCAATGAAGTAGAAGACACCAATTCTGTACTTATCTATGGCCTTCCAGATGATATATCTCTTATGTGCCTGGCAAGAGTTCCTAGAAAATATCATCCAGTCCTGAAGTGTGTTTCAAAGAGATGGAGGGACTTAATTTGTAACGAAGAGTGGAGCACTTACCGTCGGAAGCACAAACTGGATGAAACCTGGATTTATGCTCTGTGCAGGGACAAATTAAATGAGACTTTCTGTTATGTTTTGGATCCAACCGCCTCAGTAAGAAATTGGAAGCTGGTTGATGGTATTCCACCTCACATCTCAAAAAGAAAAGGCATGGGTTTTGAAGCTTTGGGAAATAAGCTATTCTTGTTGGGTGGTTGTAGCTGGTCAATAGATTGTACTGATGAGGTTTATTCATATGATGCTTCGTCAAACTGTTGGATTCAAGCTACTTCCATGTCAACTGCTAGGTAAATATCCTCATGTTTATTCCTTCAGGAATCTATGTTTGTATGTGCTACGTAAATATCAATCTGCTAGGATTTTTCATCATAGATTTTAGGTAGAGTTGTTGTTGCAGTTGCTTAAATTGTTAAGGATTGTTGATACCAGAAAACTAGGGACAACCACAAACTTACTATTTTACTTGGAAAGAAAATAGTTTGCATGTATGGCGGCATCCAAATAATTCATTTTCATGAATAATGACTTCTACATTCTGTTTTATTGGAATTGAAAAGTACCCAATTTTTCTGTTACCTACCAGTACTAAGTACTGATCCGTAACTAGTATTGGTACAACATGATTTTAGGAGCACATATCCTTCGGAATTAAGAAATAAGGTTTCTTTCCATTCTAAAATCCCAGTTATCCTTATGCTGTAATTCACTTTTTTCTACAGACTCTAAAGAGCTTTTGTTTTGAAAGTATAATTTGATCAACAACTGTTTTTACATTATGCTCTCATAACATTGTCAAAGAATCATTAGTATACATTTTATATGTCAATTTAGGTGTCTATATTTTACTATCGAAGTTGCAATTGCATAGTCTTTGTTGGCCTTAGTTTTATCCCCAACAGCAATGTAGAAATTACTGTTTTCTTCTGCAAAAACCTTTCAGGTGCTTCTTTGCTTGTGAAGTTTTGGATGAAAAACTATATGCTATCGGAGGATTAGCTTCAAATCCAACCTATTCTCATTCTTGGGATACTTTTGACCCTCTGACAAATTGTTGGAGATCTCAGAGAGATATTGCTGTTTTTTCTGATGTTGAAGATTCAGTAGTTCTTGGGGGAAAGATATACGTCCGATTTTCCAGATACCCTGTAACTCCTCATGTATTTGCCATTGTATATGAACCATCTAGTGGCACATGGCAGTATGCAGATGCTGACATGGTTTCAGGGTGGACAGGCCCTGCAGTTGTTGTGGATGACACCCTTTATGTCTTGGATCAAACTTTAGGAACTAGGTTAATGATGTGGCACAAAGGGAGACGCCAGTGGATACAGGTTGGAAAACTGTCACCACTGCTTACTAGACCACCTTGTCAGCTTGTTGCAGTTGGTAGAAGCATTTTCATTGTTGGGAAGATGCTTAGCACTGTGGTTGTTGATGTTGGTAATTTGGGTAATGAGGGCCAGGTGTTGACGAGTTCTTCCATACCAGGATTGTTATCTGATTTCACTGTAATAAGTTGTAAATGCTTAGCAATCTGAGCATTAATGAGTTTGTGTGTATATACATGTTAAGATACCTGCATCAATGTGACATAATTTTTTTTTATTTACTTGGTACAATGTTATCAAGGTTTGAACTTTTGTAAATTATCTGAATCACATAACCTGCAATCCTAATGGTACTTGCATGTGTGGACTGCACACTGTTGGAGTCCATTGTGTTTATTGTTGCATGGTTACCCAAACTGTGAATCTTAACAAGTTGTTTCTGTAGTGGAGTTGTGATTAAGATTCTCATTTCTTCTATTGTTTTAAATCTATTGAAAAATGTGGAATTGTGAATGAGGTTGTTCATTAGATATGAAGTGAGGTTTTCACTATTTTTCTTTTAATTTTCAGCAAATTTAAATAGGTATCTTGGTTGGTTGTATTATATCAAGTTTTTAAAACTATGTAATTGGTAACTCGAATTCAATCTAACAAAAAGCTTGGATTACATAATATATAAAATAGTTACAAACAGAACCAATCATTTTGCAATCAGCTTGGCTTCTACTATTGGACTAATATTTAATATTAACTTAGCGTACAAAAATTAATCACGACCCTAATGCTTTGTTCATTTGTGTGAGAGATGATTTGGGGGAGAGTGATTGAGTGGATTTGAGGGTAAAGTTTTTATTGTTTGTTTGAATGGATTTGGAAGTAATTGAGAGTGGATTTGGAAGTAAAGTTTGTGAGAATTAATGTAGGATTTGATTGATGTGGCAGATATAAAAAGTTTGTATAATTGGTAAAAAAATAAAGATTACCAAAATGCCCATAGTTATTAAAGTAATATAAAATGTTATTTGTTAATGTTATATTTAATTGTAAAAAAGTTTGTAAAGAGTAAAAAATTGAAATATTAATTAAAAATTATTTAAAAATTGTAACAAAATTAATATTTAGTAAAATGAATTTATTTTTAAATGTAGTATTGATTTGTAATATAATTTTATACCAAGTAGTATGAATTTATTTGTTATGGAAGTGAGATTGATTAATTTTGAAGAAAGAAACATTTAAACGATAAATACAAGTATGAAAACTAATGTCAAACATAATAACATTCAAAAATAGGTAATGTAAGTTATGAAACACAAAAGTCAATATAAGAAAAAAAGTCGTGTAATACATTTACGGAATAGTAAGCAACCTAATCATCTAAATGATGAAGAATTAAGTTGACATTCTGATTCAGGTGAGCAAATTGTTGGTTTATGTGGAGGGATAGGTTTGCCAAATTATCTTCAATCGGCTGAACTTGCACCTGCATTTGTTCCATATCCTGCATTCTCTGTTGCAAGTCTTGTACCCCCTTCCACATTTCAGTCATCATATTAGTATTTGGTTCATGTGGAGGAGGTTGCACAGGGTTGTCATGATGGTGTGGTTGGTCTTCGTCGTCATCATCATCACCGACGTCATGTTGCCAAACACCATGGACATTAACAATATTCAACATCTTCAAAGAATTAATTGAAAAATGATGTATGGTCCCAATATGAGTGTTGCCATCGGCATCAACATGTACTCCACAATATATGATTTGTGTGATAAGGACACTGTATGGTAGGGGTGTGTCACCGGCCGTGCATTTAAGCATATGTTGCATGATGTGATGAGGCCAATTGATAGCTATATTATTTTTAAGCACCCATAACATAAAGATATCCTTCTGCAATAACTTTGCAAAATTTCCAAGTCGTGGAGTCAACATTTGCACAATAACATAATGCAGAAGTTTATCATTAATATTCAAACAACCAACGTGCATTTCTGATCTAACCATAGTAGCTAATACTTCATATTTCATATTAGCAACAGTCAACCAATCAGCATGTTTCAATCTAATCCTTCTCATGTTCACCTTACTGAGCAAATATTCATTTCCAGAAATATTCAAATTTGAATAAAAAACTTTGATCATATTCATTACCTAGCTGTAATCTACCGCATTATAAAAACTACACAAACTTCGTTCTTTTTGTAGTTTAGTTCATTGAAGCAATCAATGTCGTTCAATAGGGCGAAATGTCAACCACTACCAACCCTCTCCTCCGCCACAACCAGTGGCTCCCCTCCTCCATCAAACTAAAGACAACCCTTTTCTCAGAGCTCTCCGGCGCGTGGGTGACCTAGGGACTTACATATCCATCGTGCTCGCTCTGTCTCTTGTCAACAACTTGAATTTCTGCCACCGATTTCTTCA
Organism: Vigna umbellata; assembly: GCF_018835915.1. The sequence goes on along the minus strand of NW_025901732.1, from coordinate 11,054 downwards.
TCGCCGCCGTCCTCCTCGTCCTCGGAGCCACCGGTCACGTGTCTATCCTCTACCGCTACCTCCCTCTCCCCGTCGTCTGCGGAGTCCAACTATCCCAAGGCCTCTCCTTCGCCTTCTCCCCACCACTTTTCCAACGCCTGGAACCGGATACCCCTTTGAGGGAATCGAATACACCGTTTCTGAAATATGTAAGCAGGAGTGGAACTGAATACCTCTCTCCTGGAATCGAATACGCCACCCTCTTCCTACCTTCCATGCATTGTTCATCGTCTTCTTTGGCTCTGAAACACGCGCATTCATCTTCAATCCTTTGCTTCTTCATCCCATCAACGTGCACAACCTCCTTCTTCGTCTCCATCTACAACCCTACAGTAGTAAAAGCCTGACCATAGAACTGTTGTTCAAATTTTTTTATTATGAACCCTCGGAATCGGTTCTCTATAAGCCCATTGTCCTAGCGAATCGATTATACATGTTAAAGTCATATACAGGGATGAAATTTAACAAATTGGTGTAGGGCTCACATGACTTTTTAATTACAATCTGCGTAAATCTCTTCCCCAATGTGGGTGACCAAAATTCGAAGAATCCCTCAAATTTGTCGTCGTTCATTCTTCCTCATCTCTGAAGCGAACAGGACAGCGAAAGCATTTCATCACTCGTAATTTCACATAAACAGTGTAATCTATTCATGCGAACAAAGCATAAGAGTTTTATTGTAAGAGTCTATCAAAACACGGACAACAAGGTTATTCTCCTGTTCATATTCTCCTTTAAGACCAAACAAAATCATAATTTTGAATAAATTTTATTACATAAATTTTAAATTATTTTATTTAAAATATTTTACCTTTTAAATAATGTATTTAGATAAATAATTCAGTTTTAAATTTATCATAACTTTATATATTTACTTGAGATCTTAATAAAAAAATTTCATCATATTAAAAAAATTTATTCACTTTTATTAAGTATCTACAGTTTTTATTATCTCCTCACATATTATTTTATAATTTTACAACTTTCTTCATCAAATGGTATCCTAAATAGACACCATCAAATTTCTAGACATCTACAACCAACATTAACAAAAAAAATTATAAGTTTGCCTGTACAAAAATTTTAAATTATTTTTTATAGTTCAAATTTGAAATTAATTAATTTTAAATAATCAAAATTTTCTCATAAATTTCTATATTTTAAAATTGTGTACACAAACAACACAATATACTATAAAACATTTCAAATTTTTTATTAAAAAAAATTATCTTTCAAAATTCATCTTTCTAAAGACACACCAAGCATCTATTTTCATTCTATTTTGTACCATCTAATTATACAAAGTTGTGAAATGTACTTAGAATACACGGATTAATGATAAATAATACTTTTAATGTGGTTTAAATCATTTGTCTATTATGACATTGATAAATATAATATAAATTTTATGAATATATAATTTGAATTTTTAGAGTGACATTTTATATGGTATTAAAAAATCCACAGTATAGTAATTTTTCTATCAAACAAATATTAGTTGTTAATGTATTCCGCCGCTCCTTTTCATCAATTTTGATCACAAAAGCAATCCTTATATCTCCAAATCCATGGTACAGTTTACACGAGAGCAACATTTTTAGAACAAAATATAAATTTTCATCTATAATTGATTTATTAAGATATTATTGATACATGAGATTTTTTAAAATAAAAATATAAAATGGATACATGTTACTCTGTGTATAGCAGCTCACAACTTAGATTTAATGGCTGAATTTCCTTGATTAATTTTCCTGGCTAGTCCTTCTTGAACCAATGATACAAGAAGCTGCAAGATTAACAGAGTAATACATGTAAAAAACAAAGATAAACAAGGAAAGAGGGAAAATGAATTCATATAATCTGATCATGCTTTACCTCTCCCTTCTGATTGAACATTTGGCCCGTCACAAAGACGCGTGCACTGTGGGCAGTAGGAGTAAAAATCTGTACAACGAAATGTGTTTACAATCAACACAAATAAAAAAATAGAACAAAATAAAAAGGAAATTCACAGTTTAAAGTTAGAGTGTCAATTTGATTTAGATTTTAGTAGAACTGAAATATTATAGAATTAATTTTGAACTGTCATTCTAAATTTTATATTGAAACATGTGTCACTATTTTGAAAGTGTTTTTGATAGTAAACCAAACATGACCGCAGCTGATTAATGAATAATAATTTACTGAATTTCGATTTATGTCATTGATCAGGAACTGAATAATTGTTTAGAAATTTCTTTTTCGGTAATTTCCCACAAAATTAAAGATAAGAAACAAGAGTGAAACTAATACGAAACTCACCGCAAATAGCACCCAATCATCTGCTTTTACAGATCGATGAAACCACATACTGGAATAAAAAAATTTAAGATAAAAAAAAACATTTAGCAAAAAGAAAGAAAGAAAAATTTATACCTGAAGAACTTGTTGCACAAGACCCACGTTTTCTAATGTTAAATAAACTATTTAGCTCACCAGTAGAATTTTAAATACTTACGAGTGGTCCAGACTAACAGAACGTGTCCTGAAACCCTTCTCACGGTGGGGATTCAAGCTTACTTGAAGAAATATTAGATCTGAAGCATATGCCACCACGCACCTGAAAAGTATGAAAAAGAAATGAAATGCAAGAAATCAAATACCACTTCTTGAATTCTTTATTCTTCTTTGGAAAATTTTATTATGCGTTGTTTAAGTATACTAAAGAGTATCAAATTATTTAGAGATGCAGGTTCAAGATATATGCATTTTGTACAACAAACTTTTGGCAATTTCCATTTGTTCAGACTCTGTCAACTAATCCTTTATCGGGAGAATATTTCAGTAGCAAGACATAGATTTAGCATGACTCAAACTGCTTAAGTAGCTCCAGAATTGCATGCATTACAGCAATCTCACAGGGTAAGAACAGTTACAAGCTTTGGCTAGTGCAAATCACTTAAAGTTATAATTCAATTACCAATTCTGCTATAACAATTGGAGAACCAGACACATCTAAAGTAAATATACAAGATAATGTACCTATGCAAGGCTTGATCATCTGAAAGTTTTCCCTTTGCTCTAAACCAGTATCTCAAACTGCAAACAGTAGTCAATCAAGTTTAAATGAAATCTATCATTTAAAAAAGAAGACGTTAAGGTTAGATTTGGAAAAGAAAAGAGGTGATGCTCCCTTCCAAATCTTTCTTCTATGCATTAAATAAATGCCAAGTAAAGTAAGGAAAAACCTGCAGACCGAGCATCAGCCTAACCTGGGGGGAGATTTTGTCATATTTGTTGAGAACTCATATTCACATAATCGTATCTCTATGGGCCAGGGTATGAATTGAGATGTAGCCACTTTGTTCCGGTAGGTTCTGTGGCAGAAAATTGTCATTATGATGCAGAAAATCATCATGCAGGCTATCAACATAGTTCAAAATCACGCCTCCCTTTCGCCAAAATAGAAGTCTTTACAAGTCAGTGATGATAGTGCATCTAGAATTCAAAAGCTTAACGTAATATGCAATGAAAATGTTGGCAGTTGCGACAACTGAAAATGTAACATGATGTAAAAGCGGCAATTTAGTTAATTTATTAAAAAGCAATAAAAAACTGAGCAGGGATAGTCCAACAACTCTAGCTGAATAAGACTTTAGAAGATTAGCCGTATAAGTTCCTTAAAATTAGAAATCTAGCCAATATTATCTACTGAAGACCAAATACATATACATCCAGTGCAAAATATACACTTATGATTCAATCAGCAAATATAAAGGAGAGGTTGTCTTTTCCTTGATGTCTTGCTGTTCAGTTAACCATGTATATGATCCCATGACCATTTTACAGTAAACAAACACATCAACATACAAAAGAAGATAAATAAAAACAAATATAGTCATATAGAACAATATTGCATCAACCATGTTCTTCATAATAAATCTTACACTGGTAAACGAGGGTCAGTAAGACGTCTCTCCCGTAGCTCTTCCATTGGTAGAAGCTATAAGCAACAGAATAAAAAATATTAATAATCAGAAATCCAAAGTAACAAAAAATCTTAATATACATAACCTTGTATCTTGCCTTATCTGGAGATGGCACAGATGGTATAGCTACTTTCTGGTGGACCATCCCCGATTCTTCCTTCTGCAGATTAGAAAAATAACAATGATAAATGTGTTATAAATTCAGAATGTAATTCCTTGAGTGGAGCAATAGCTTATATGTTAAAAGAACATCTAAGCTGACCACAACCAACATGAAGATGCATTAGCCACACTGTGTTTTGCTGGTTCGAAAAAATTAAAAATAGACAAAAAAAACTTATGGAAAATAAAATTTACATTTTAGGTAATTGAAATAACTTCTTTTTTCCTTATTTTGACCTTTAAAAAAATATATCCAACATAATATTGAAAACTTGCAGATGTTCCTAGGTACAACTCATAACATTTCAGAATGTTGTAGCCTCCTCTGTGGAAATGATTCCTGCGACCTGTTTCACGTACTGGATCAATTCTTGATATTTTTCACCATAGTTTAAATTGTAGTCACAAATAGCCAGAAACCACCAATATAGTCCAATAGTCTATCAATTTAAAAATCACTATTTTTACATTCTTGTTTTATGAAAGATGATCTTGGGCCTGTTCCCTTGCAACCAACCATAAAGGACCCAATAAACAGATATTTTATATCTGTTGAGATACTATCCTGATGTTAACGTAATTCTATTTCCATGTTTCCTCGTTTATTTAGTATCTTAGATATTTTGGTCATATAGTTTTCTTAGATAACTTGATCATAATCCGTAAACTTCAAAGATTGATTCACACTGTGTGTAGATAGTGTACAAGTTGCTTAGCAATATACAAGAGAAATCACTCCTGTTATCTCAATAGTATCTAAGTTCTAACCATTCAACCTAGTCTATGAGGTCACGAGATGTCCAAAATTCACTTTTGTTCAGTCCGTATCTCTGTAATTTAAAATAGAATATGAGTACTTTAAAGATAAATACTAAATAAAAAAATAGTAACAGACAAGTGATAAAGTGGTTTTAATGCAGGTAACACATGCATCAGCAATGGTGTCCTTTTTCACGGCGTTAGATATAATGATCTACGTGCCATAACCCAAGTAAATATAAACGTTTTCATTTCCATAATTCCAGAACGCCCCTGTTCTGCAGCACTGGGTTTAATCATCTAGTCCTCCAGTAGTTAACGATAGTAGTCCTATATAGCTACAACGTCTTAGATGTTCTTCTGAATGGTATGTTCTTCTTAAGAATTCCTAGTGGTAAAGTCTAAAATGTTAAGCTAGAAGATAACTATCCTTTATCTAGATTAGAATAGTTATCTTGAATGAAAATGTTTTAACAACTATTCTTCAACGAGAACAATTTTAGAAAAATTTCTTAATTAATATATCTCTATCAATCTATTATTTTCATCTTTTGTTTCGAAATTGAATTTGGATATCTTTTAGAAGAAATTATCAACTGCTAGAAAAACCGTGTATCATAATATAAATTGTTTATCGTTAATTTGAAATATAATTTATATGTTGAAAAGTATCTATTTGCTACGAATTTTAATTACAATAATATAATTCTTATATCTTTAAATGCATTTACTTACTATAAATTTCGTTATATAAAATAAACATTTATCATGAGCAATACACCTGCAGAAATACTAATTTAGTACAAAATTTTGGTTTGATAGATTATGTAACATATATAACAAGTAAAATACAAATATAAGAGAGAGAGAGAGAGAGAGAGAGAGAACAATAAGGCGAAATTCACAAATAAGATAATTTACAAAAGAAAAATTATTCATCTAAGTCAAAAATTATATAAGATTACTTGAAATGAAGCCAACAGCGTGAATATGGTAACTCCCTTTTGAATTCCTTCTACTTTCCTTGAAGCAAAGCTCCTCCCATCGCGGATACGATCAACTTTATATGTAATTGGCACTGTAAAAGAAAAGTTTACACTGTGTATAATATGTTTACAAGCTACAGCACAGAAATAAATTTGCAGTACGTGTATGATAATAATGGTATTTACACATGAGACTTCATTAAATCAATCATAAAGAATATGACACTATTAACTCAAGTTAATCTTAAAAGAGACAAAATATACGATCTAGTATCTGGTAGAAACTGTGAAAGTCAACATGAAAACTAGCTTACAAATTATTTTCCCAACTAAGCCCTAGTATAAGCAATTCATGTAACATGATATATAGATTAGAAGAAAGCATGGAGTTCGGCTAATGTGATATTTATTTCCTAAAAAGGGAAGGAATTTCATTGGATGTTAGAAGCACTGCGAGCCTTTGAGGCATTGCAGCAAAGATTTAGTGGGACCTGTTAATGTGACACCTAATTTCTCAAAACCATTCATCATTTAATGTGATGTTTTGAGGGGCAGGCATAGGGCTATTGTAATGCAGGAGTACAGACACGTTGCTTATTATAGCAGGCTGCTTTAGTGGTGTCCAATGTCCATACAAAATTGGTGAAAAGTGCTTCTAACATCCAATGAAAAGTCTTCGCCATCTGTTGGAACAATGAATGACATCTCAAACCAGTAGGTCTAATTGTATGATTCCAAGTGTGAATATGGAATCTCACACTGGTGAAAAGTGGATAAATTGAGTCATATCTGCAACCTAATGTCTTAAGGTTTTAGATGGAATGTGGTTTGTTCGTGGCCCATTTATAAAAATCTTAGTGCTTTACCCGCCTCGTATCCAAAAAGTGGCACTAGGACCAATAAGCGACCAGGTGAACCTTAAGTCAAACACCTTCCTCGTATTCCCAACCAGTAGTATCAATGGCAATGGAATGATCAGGTAAACAACTCAAACATGTATGGAGTCATGGTGGTGAATTTGTGTACAGGAAGCCCTTCTATCAAACGTCTACTTTTTTGTGTATAAAAGCAATAATGAAATCTGAATCTAAGACCTGACACAAACTACCTAAACCCTTTGCCGTTAACCTCATCCTTGTGGGTTAGTCTCTTTCAACTTCTAAGTTGAATTTCAATAGTTTTTCAGAAAAGAATTTTTCTATGGTTAAATTAAAATTAACTTTATACCAGAATTTAAATGATTTATTATAAATTAATGGGCAGAATCAGAAAAAGAAAATATAGCTTTCAAGATTCATAGTTTAAGAACCTATAATAGGACACATCGGAAAAAGAAATAGAAAAGGAAAAACAAATAGAAAGGGAAATCAGGTCAAGTAATCAAACATGCTTACTTTCTAAATCTCCCGAAAGAATAAAATAGGCATGCAAACTATGAACAACCTTTAGACAGTCAACAGATTTTGATGCTGCAGCCAGTGCCTGCGCATTAAATATTTCAGTAATTGATATATGTATCAAAGGTGGTACCACTGACATGGATATCATGCCTTAATTTTGAAGGATAATCATACCTGTCCAATCATCTGCCCCCCAAACACCTTTCCAAATCTTGGAGCATCTGGAAGGGTAATTCCTCGGAAGATATCTACCTTCCAAAGACAATAACGAAGCTTTAGGGCTTAATTCCAGGGTATTAATACATACCATCAAAGATACATCATACATATGCACGAATATACAAAAATTTACCATCATAGAGAACTAGGATATCCACATCAGTCTATTTTTTCCTACCCTTTTCCAATAGCAATCAAGCATATATCCATATTCAACAATATTTAAATTGCTGAACCATCTTTCCTTTCCCTAGTCTTCTTTTTTTATTTTTTATCTTTCACCTATCTGCATGTTAGCATGTCTTTTCTGAAGGTCATGCATCAACTAGTTGTGAAAAGATCTATGAAGGTCAAAATGAGTACTAAGCAGGCAGTTAAACATACAGTTATTTTTCTTGCACAGATAAAATAATCACTCTATAAAATCCTCACTATGTAAAGACTTCAACAAGAAGAAATCAATAATCAAATTAATGATATACATTGAGAGCACCTCCAAGGGTTCCACATGCAGTATATTCTCCACAGGTGAGCATGTCTCAGAGCAATTTTCTGCTCTGCAGATAGATTTTGGCTGCAGCAGTGTTGAGTGCTCGTGGGGAAGCACTAAGCATGTCAGCTGCCACATCAAAATAAAAATGTGGCTGCAGGGGTGAATAATTTATTTCATTTAATTGATCTCAGGTGGTTGCTAGTACACTCAACCTGAGGTTTTGACATTGGAAAGCAGTGGGACAAAAAACTAAAAGGGCACCTTAGACAAAGCAACAACACCTGCCTGGTGAACTGTATTTGACAAACCTGAAATTAGCAAGTTCACACCATTCTCATGTTTCTAATTACAGAAAATAACTCAAGACAAAAGCAAAAGCTTATGTACAAGAATCTTGAGCGGGACAATAGGTGTAATTGGCAAATGAATATCCAACTAACCCAAAGACAAAGGTTAAAGGAAAAGAAACATAGCAGTTACATTGGCAAAGTTCTACAAATTTGTGGTATCATGAAATAATATTACAGATTGAAGGACTGGAGAAATAATAGCAACCATAAACTAGTCAATCCTTTTCCTGCTAATTTTAACCATCAATGTCTCAGAAAGATCAATGTTTTCTAGAGCGTCAAACTTTAATGAGTGCAATTAGGCGTTTAACTTATATACTTTGTAGCGCAGCAGAAGAAAATAATTATGGTTAACCAAATCATGCCAGAACTACCAGACAAGTATGTAGCCTATGGGATGAAAGGAAAATACTTTAACAATAAAGTGCAATTTGAGATATAACAATTAAGTTTTCTACCATAACCAAAGTAGTCATATCTTTTCAACTGGAACTCGGGGCGATTTTCATCACTGGCACTAACGGATCCAACAACTTCAGCCTACAAGCAATAAAATAGGATTTTCAGGATAAATTTGTTAAATGAAATGCTACTGATAAATATAAAGCCATTTATGCAGTTTCACTTATAAGTTTAAGCTATTGTGATAGTAAAGTTCATGACATAGTATCTAAGCCCCTATGACCTTGGTGAAGAGTTTGATCTTACTTTACCGTTTCCACTAATAATTACAAAATTGCTACCTTGTTTTCATTTTTGTAACCTGTTTTAAACATTTGCGACATAGCTGAAGAGTGAAACAGCTAATTAAGGGGGGACACAACAAATTTAACTTGGAGCTTTGATAAACATTTTAAGAAAATAAGAAAAAATTAGCTGGAGACGAGAGCAATGGACAAATAAGGTTGGCAATAGACAATTTCAACATGCCATTATCATATTTGCCTCATGACTGGGGCAGAGTCCTATCAAAACTGACCTACAGAAATCCAAGGCAACCCAATGAAACCTGACTGACAGTTTTTGCTTCTCTGACATCTAATAACATAAATATATAAGCATACCTCTCCATCCAATATGAAGTACACGCCATCTCCATGTTCACCCTCTCGAACAACATACTCTCCCGGCTCTACACAAGAATCCATCAACAAAAATTGAAAATAATAGTGAACGCATCTTCTAATCAATGTTTACAAATACTGAATATGAAGTACCATATATTTTTTACGAGAAGTAAGGACTTCACTAACTCCCATAGGATGAATAGGATAACATCCTAACGACAAATTTAAGAACGATTCTCCGAACATATTTTAAAATAAGTAATGACACAAATTTCAATTTCACGGCCTTAAATCAGTGTCCACAATTACAATTATGTAGCATTGCAGATTTGCAGGTTACCGCAATCACTATCAATTAGGCAATAACCTAGCCACTTTACTGCATTTTCATGTATCACTACTAGTTATCGTAACGCTAATTAGTTATCACAATATGATTACTAGTGCAGCCGCAATTTACAAACAATAATGCAATCCTTAAGAAAACGGAAAAATTACCGCAGCTTTTGACATCCACAAGTTGAGATATCTTCCTCACAGACGAGCTCGGAAGCCTCTGCAGAAGAGGAACGCGTCCGAGAAACTCAAACGCTGTAAATAAAAAAATCCAAAAGCTTCAAAATAGAAACGAACTACATAATCGCAAACAAAAAATTCAGCCCCTAAAATAGTCATCATCGTCATGATGTTTTGATTACTTAGAGAGAAAAAGAATGAGAAAAGGCATTTTATGATTTCTCATTGGAACTCACCTTTCTCCTTCTCCATTTTCGCGGAGAGATTCAAATTCAATTGTGTTTATTCGGCTTAAGCGTTTAGCACGTGAATGGGTGTACATTGACAAATTGTGCACGGTATATATAGTGTAGAGGACGGTGTGGAATCCAGTGTGCTGCGGTGCGGGCTTAATCATGGATGCGTGGGATTTTAGCCAATAGCATTGCACGATGGGCATAGTGAAAATGAAGTGCTCCAACCGAGCGCTGAATTACGGCGTCAACCTGAAAAATTGGTCGGCGGGTGCATTACTTTACGAGGCGGGGGCCCACATCAGATATCCCCTCCACTGATTGAAGAGTTTTATTATTCTTTCTTTCGTTTTCTTCTTTTTTTCTCTCACTATTTTCAATATCCAAATCCAAGAAGTCGTGGCAATTTGTCCAGCAGTTATTTTATGCACGTGCTGTTTAGGTGCACTATGTTTTCCTTTCTATTTTTCTTTTTCTAAAATTTTATTTCTATATTTTATAAATTCACAACTTTTTATAATTGTAATTCCTTAATTTTAATTCTTTGAAACACAGTGGTATCAGGAAAACATATAATATGTGAATTTTTTTTTATTAAATATGTTTGTAGTTATTGAATTCTAACATAAAATTAAAATTCAGTCTTTTTTAAAAACTTTAATATATTTAGGTTTCAAATTTTAAAAATAAATTGATATAATTATTTTAATCTAATTATATTCAACTTTTTACATATGTTTTGTATTAGTATTTAAGTTATTTTTATTGTTTATATTTTAATAGGTTAAGAAAATTAATATAATTAAAATTATATCCATTCATTTTAAAAAATTTAAAGGTTTAATTGCTTGCATTGTCC
>NW_025901731.1:0-24965 GCF_018835915.1 Vigna umbellata | reverse complement strand
AGACCACATCCTCAAGGGTGAAATTAAGGTCGAATATGTAGATACCTTACATCAATGGGCAGATATATTTACAAAACCTTTGAACAAAGAAAGATTTTGTACAATTTGAAATGTACTGGGAATTTTGGATGACAATAGTATAAAATAGATTAAAATCGATTATGCTATGCCTGTATGCGAATGAATTGTTGATTACTGTTACATTCATACATTTGCATACTTGTGTTAATTCCTGTATCATATTGATTCTAAAATTATTGATATAGAAAGATCTTGAAAGATTTTGCAGGAACATTGCTTACTGGATGGATAAAACTAGCAAATCAATTCACGGGGAAGCAATGAAGTCGATTATGATTGAGGGCAAGTCGACTGTATATCAACAGGGGTTAAAGATTCCAATATTTGGATATCTGATATCTTTACCTATTGACATATGTGTTATTAACTGTTTTCTTTCAATATATCTCTTTGCTATAGTTGGCTTGAGATGATTAAGAGGTTATATTGCTTTTGATGAATGATATTGTATCATTGTTGCATTGATGTTTTTGTACTGTTTCTGATCTGATACAATTTTGACATATACTGATATATGCTCTGATATATATGTGAATACTGTATTATGCATATGTGTTTTGAGATTAAAACATGCATAATGACAGGGGGAGCATTGCATATACATTGAGATGTTTCACATGCCTCAATTTAAGGGGGAGAATATATATTATATCATGTGAATATCTTTAACAGGGAGAGCATCATTATTTGATTTGTGGTGAATATCTTTAACAGGGAGAGCATCATTATTTGATTTGTGATGATTATCTGATGCATCCTTGTATGCTTGATTATCTGCATATCAATACCATTGTTTTTACCTTTTTTGCTAATGCCCAAAGGGGGAGAATTATGTTGATTGGTAATAGATTGATAATCTGTATTGAGTTGTGAAACATGATTGATTATTAATCATGGTTGTGCATCATCAAAAAAGGGAGAGATTGTTGAGATTGTTGATAGGGGTACCACTGGTTTAGCTGAACCCACAATCTTAGTATTATTTGAGTTTTTTATGATGACAACACATAATTAATAACACATGTGTATTATGTGTTACATGTTCTATGCTTACATGTTATATGCATATAAGAGAAAATGATTGTATTGTTGATGTGTTGTTCATTGCATTTTACTGTGTTATATATGTGATTTTATACATGAATGCATGACACATGTTTCTGGATGAGAAAAACCACAAGCATTAATGTTGAATTTTAATTGTGTGGCAAAACAACAGTTTTAAGTCGATTTCATTATGGGGTGAGTCGATTAAAACTCGTGTCTTTGCACAAACCTTTTTCAAAGTGTGCTGTGAGATTTTTCGAAGAGAAAGTTTTTCAAAACTATGATTTACACTGTTACATAGTCGATTATATGCGTGTTGCATTCGACTAAGTATGTTACTGTTTTGAAATTCTGTTAATGCTTGATATAAATGTCTAACGGTCATATTTTTAAATATGTTGACCAAGCATTAAATGTCATTCGACTGCATTAATTGCGAATTCAATGAATTACTTTGACTATTGCTAACTACTATAGCAAAACTATTATATTCGACTGCATTAGTAGCTTAATCGATTAAAATGCATCAAAGATGTGTTACACTATAAATTGACGCAAATTTGATTTCTGTAAGAACTTTTGTGAATCTAAAAGATTGTGTGATATTTTTCAGAAAGTGATATCTTTTAGAAAGAGAAAAAGAGCTCCAAGAATCAAGAAGTGATCATGGTGATCATCTCCTTGTGATTTCTTGAAAAACAAGTTTGTTGTGTATTCAAAGGGTTGATCAATTCTGGACAATTGGGTGTAACTGTGAGATCAGAGTCTACAATCTTGTGAAGATTGGATTGAGGTTCTCTATTGTGACTACAGGAAGAAGAGCGTGCGGCGTTCTTGACTTTCTGAGGTGTCTCAAAGGGTTTAGACAGCAGAAGAGGGGATTCTTGCTCCTGGTCTAGTTATTGTACTGCCTATATTTGATTAGCGGGTTAGAGAGGTGTTTTATATTTTTGACATGAGGTCTCTATAAAAGCCTTGTTGTAAAAACCTTGATCATTATAGTGCATTTGCTTCCTGTGGTTGGAAGGACACTGGATGTAGGCAGGCTGGCCGAACCACTATAAAAAGCAGCGTTTGAATTTTTTGATCCCTACTCTTTTACTTTTAATCGACTTTACTCTCTACTTATTCAACTAAGTTTCTACTGCATTAGAAAGTCTTTTACCTTGCGTTTCAAGAAAGCTTTAAAGGCATCACCTTTTGCAAAAAAGATTTTAAAAAAGACTTTGTTTTTACGTTTCACCAATTCACCCCCCCTCTTGGTGGGAGAAATTGAGGCATTCTATTTTAACACTTGTGAATCTAGTTGATACGAACTTTGCTTCCTTGGAATGATTTCTGGGATAATCATGTTCCAAATGACTTAGAAAAACCATTAGTGGTAGAGATACATTTATCATTGCAAGTAACATACATGCAATCCAACATAGATTCACTATTCCTCATTATTAGAGAAACAAAGGCCATTTCAGGAACAAATAATTGATTATACATAAAGGGTAATCGATTTGTTTTTCAAATAACTTTTGAAAACCAGCTCTGGTGCCAATTGTTAGAATTAATGAACCTTGTTTCTCAACACCAAGGGGGGTGAATTGGTGTTTTATAAAAACGTGCACTTTTTCAATCTTTTTCGCAAATATGAATGATCTTGAAAGATTTCTTGTGCAGTAAGCAAATATGTATGCAATGAAACTGAAATGTAAAGAGATAAGGAGAGAAAATCAAGCACATTTTTTATCCTGGTTCGGCCTCAATGCCTACATCCAGTCACCCTCCTAATCAACCTTATATTGGAGAGTATTTCACTATAATGATCAGAGTATTACAGCCAAGGCTTTACATAGAACACTCAAATGTAAACACCTTACAAACTCTCAATCAAATATATAACAGAATACACCTGCAAACACAGAACCACTTGTCCCTGTTGCAGGAACCCTTTGAGAATCCCCTCTCAAAGTCAAGAGCTCCTCACTCTTCTTCCTGACGCCCACGTCCACGGAAACAGCAAATCAGAGATTGCAAAATCTTCTCCTTTTAAAACTAGATGCACCTTTAGTCGTGCTAATGTGATCAACCTGTAACACTTTTCTCACAAAGAATATCAAATATAACCAATTTTAATTTATAAAAAGAACGTTTTATTTCAAAGAATGCGTCAATATATAGTTTTTTATCAGTTTTGACGCAAAACAATCTATTACTATACTTATGTAATCGGTTACATTAAACAGATGTAACAGGATTTCAACAAACTCAACTCTTAATCGAATGCACAGTTAATGTAATCGATTTGCAATTAATGCTGGTCAAATATATTTAAAAATATGACTGTTAAAGCAGTTATGACTAGCATGAATTCAATTTTCAAAACATAACATACTTAATTGAATACACAAAACATGTCATCGATTAAGCTTCTCACTTAAAAGAATTTTGAAAACTTTTTCTTCACAAAAACTCATCACAACACATTTGGAAAAGATATATGCAAACACACAAGTTTTAATCGATTTCACAACTAATGTAATCGATTCAAACTAGTTATTTTGCCATAGTTCAAAAACCAAGCTGTTTGTGGACCTTAATTGATTACTACAACACTGTAATCGATTTTAGTCATGCAGAAATGCTTTTCAATACACAGAAGCATACAGTGTGCATACACAAATATAATCACATCATAATCACCATAGTATGCATAAACAACACAGTATGTCAACATATGCATTTGTCACAGTATATTCATTTATCACAGTAAGCATGTACAAATTCACATATGTATAACACAATAAAGAGAGCTTTTTCTGTTGTGACATGACAACATTCATGTGTTGTTGCTATTAATGTGTTGTCATGATCTAAAACAACATAACAGGGATTGGGTTCAACTGTCACAATGCTCCCCCTATCAACATTTTTAAAGTGAAACCAATTCACCCCCTCTTGGTTGAGAGTATTGACGTATCCTTTTCAAGAATAATTGATAAATCTACTGATTAATATAATATCAAAGTCATGTAAAACCTAACTTAATGAAGTTTATTAAAGGTTGTTGTGTATTTGTTATTGAACTCTTAATAGATCATTCACAAATATTTACTTTTAGTCTCCAAATATTTATTCTTCTTAGTGTGATTGGTGTTGAAGAAATTTTATATCAATTAGAAATGAATTTGAATTATAATATATAAGTGAAATGTGATCTTCACCTTAAATTATGTTAGATATAGTTTAAGTGTAATAGTGATTTTAATGATGTGATTTGATTATTGTTTTTCATAAAAAGTTGAATTATAAATAGATTTTCTATTAATCAAGTTTCATTGGCCAACACTAGCATGACTTTGGCATTGTTAGGTGCAACCAAGACAGAGAACTCACTAACTTATTTTCCCTAGGCACCACTTTTGGATCGTTGGACACTCTCATGTTAGTATCTTCTTAAGTGTTTTAGCGTGAGCTAACCCCAATAGTTACCTTGTTTCCAATTGTGAGCTATCTAGGGAAAATTATGATTCCTACTTGATTAATTGTTGGATTGAGCTAAAAATGTTGGTCCTAGACACATGATTCTTCACATTAACTTTTGGGGTCTTTGATGAGAATTATGTGATTAGAATAATGCTTTTCACCAATTTGATGTACTTATGTATTATTAGTGAATATTATGTAATGTAATTGAAAATAAATGATGTATTATTAATATTTCAGTTGAACCAAATGATATCTGGTAAGTTTGGATTGAAGTAAGATATACAAGTATGGCATGATTTGTTGATTTAAGAATATAGGATAATGTGATGTATGAACTATGTGTGAATGTTGTATAGTAGTTAGTTTTACTTTGGTTTGAACTTGTTTCTTGAACTTGTTTCTTGAACTTGTTTCTTGAACTTGTTTATTGTTTTTGTTTGTTGTTGATAGTACACTACATGTTATAAATCTAAGTTTTAGGGTAGAATTAAGAGTATATTGAAAACAAATCCAAATGACTTGGAAATTTGTTCAAAGCACCAAAATTCATGAGAAGCCCCCACAAAAATTAGATCAAAATTCAAAGTCTAACTATTTTAAATATTTTTGCCAATTTGAATTTTTTTTTTCACAAAATAGAAAACAACATTCTTTGGAGAATCTAGAATGATTAGCTAGCTATGTGAGCTACCACGGTATCATAAATTTTTTTCTATCCCAAATCCATATATAACAATAGAAAATTAGATAACCGGAACAAAAGTTATGGTTGTTTAAAGATCTATCATTATTCACTTTCAAAATAGTTTTTATACTTCACACAGACACAAAGTAAGAGCTCCTGGTGTTTTTCCCTAAACTAGGGGTTCTAAAGGAGTGGTAAAAAAAGATTCAACCAAAACCAATAACCATAGCTATAAAAACCAAAAATCCCAAGTTAATACTGTTGCAAATAGAATGGCTTAATTTCTCACACCAAGAGGGGGGTGAATTGGTGAAATGTAAAAACAATGTTTTCTTTAAATCTTTTTCGCAAAGTGGATGCCTTTAAAAGCTTTCTTGAAACGCAAGGAAAAAAATTTGTTTATGCAGTAGAAATATAATCGATTAAGTACAGTAAGCAGTCGACTGAATAAAAGAGTACATGGATAGAAAGATCAAACGCTGAGTTTTTATACTGGTTCGGCCAAGCCTACATCCAGTGTCCTTCCAACCACAGGAAGCCAATGCACTATAATGATCAAGGTTTTTACAACAACGTTTTTATAGCGACCTCAAGTCAAAAATATAAAACACATGTATAACCCTCTAATCAAAATATAGACATATACAAAACAGACTAGCAGCAAGAATTCCCTCTCCTACAGTCCAACCCTTTGAGCCACCCTCAAAGTCAAGAACGCAGCACACTCTTTTTTCCTATAATCACAATAGGGAAACCTCAATCCAATCTTTACAAGATTGTAGCCTCTGATCTTTCAGTTACACCCAATGTGCAGATATGATCAGTCATTGTAAGTGCAGTTAACTTGCTCTTCAAGAATCCAGAAGTAGATGATCACCACGGTCAATTGTTGTTTCTTGGAGCTTTTTCTCTTTCTTTGTAAGAATGCACTTTCTGCAAAAAAAATCACAAACTGTTAGATTCACAAAAGTTCTTACAGAAATCAAGTTCGCATCAATTTATAGATAAACACAATTCTGACGCATTTTAATCAACTAAGCTACTAATGCAGTCGAATGTATCAATTCAGTCAAAGCAATTAGCAACAATCAATGCAGTTAATTGAATGTACAATTAATGCAGTCGAATCACAATAAATGTTTGGTCAACATATTTAAAAATATAGTTGTTGTAACATTTAACACAAGCATTAACAGAATTTCAAAACTGTAACAGACTTAGTAGAATGCAGGTTGCATGTAATCGACTATTCAACACAGTTAAACAAAGTTTTGAAATACTTTTTCTTTGAAAATACTCACAAAACACTTTGAAAAAGTTTGTGCAAAGCCACGAGTTTTAATCGACTCACCCCATAAAGAAGTTGACTTAAAATTGTTGTTTTGCCACACAATTAAAAGTTCAACATAAGTGCTTGTGGTTTTCTTTCAATAAAACATCAGACATGCATTCACCAATAACATCAATTATATAGCACAGTGAAATGCAATGTATTAACACAATCATGTTCTTAATGCTTTTAAACATATTCACACATTGATTAAAACATATAGCTTGTAAGCAATAGAACATGTAACACATAAACATCACATGTGTTATTAATTATGTTGTCATCATAAAAAACCAGAAGCTTTGAGATTGTAGGTTCAGTTAAACAGTGCTTTTCCTATCAACAATATCAACAAATACTACTATTGTTGTCATAACTTTTTGTGTTTTTCCTTATAGTTCATAGTTCATAGTTCATGATGTATAAAATACCAAAAGTTGGATTACATTTGATGTTTTTCGCCTTTTCAAGTCTCTTAAAGTTGTAAAAAAAATCAAAATTAATTAAAAAATAAAAAAGTTTATTAACATCGAACAATAGCAAAATTCGATATTAATATACGATAATTAAATTCGGAAAATGCCAATATCTAACGTAAATTTGCTTATAGGGGATGTCGGATTACTTTATGTCCAATGTTAATTAACGTCAATTAATGTTGAATTTTTTAAATTCGATGTCAATTTAACATCTTTCGGTATGACGTAGACCTGGAATTTGACGTTAAAGACCGAAAAACACCAATATTATATGTTGTTTTTGTACTAGTGAATACTAGCTCATGACATGCTATGTGAGGTCTATTGACTATAGGGATCAAAACGAGATATTTTTTACTTTACTATAATGAGAGACAAGATCCCTTAATGTGTGCAACCCATAATTACCTTTAATAGTGTCAATCACTACAATTAGTGTAATTAACAATCCATAATTGTCAACATTATTTGTTGCCTTATTTGCTTCCAGTACCTTAATATTAATCTTAATTATAAGATCATCTACTACTACCTTGTTTTTGGTATATATGTACTCTATAATTATCCAGATAATCATAGCTTTATTCTTTTACCTTCTATTACTTTTCTTTGTTGTTATCAGAGCTGTAAAGCTCTGAAGGCTCTTGATCCAATAAAAATCATGGCATCTGTTGCCGATTCAAAATTGAAATGGCAACACAATTGTTGCACCATGAAACCTAAAAAAAAACTATGGGATGAAGCCAAAAGCCTAGCAGGTGCACACACAAGGTCTCGAGTCACTTACCTTAAATATGAGTTTCACAGCATCAAAAAAAGAGCAATTATAATAGAGGAGTATCTAGTCAAGATCAAAAATCTCGCAGACAAGCTTAAAGTTGTAGGTAGCCCCATTTCCAATTCAGATCTAATCATTCAAATTCTAAATGGGTTAGATTCTTAATATAATCCTATGATGGTAAAGCTATCTGATCAATCTAATCTCACCTTAGGTGATTTGCAAGCTTAATTACTAACCTTTGAGAGTAGACTTGATAAATTGAATAAGCTCACCAACCTAACTCTTAATGCCTCAACAAATGTTGTCAAGGAAACTAACTACAAAGGCAACAAATTCAACCCAAACAACAATTGGAGAGGTTCTAATAATAACTGGAGAGGCTCTAACTTTAGAGGTTGGAGAGGAGGCAAAGGAAGAGGAAGAATGATGAAGCCAACATGTCAAGTTTAAAACAAGGTCGAGGACACAACAATATATTGGTACTATAGGTTTGATAAGTCTTACTCAAACTACAAATGTTCAACAAGTAGTGACAAACAATGAGCAAAAAATGCCATTATAGTCTCACAAAGCTCTCCTCAAGATAATGATTGGTACTTTGATAATGGTGCAAGTAATCATGTGACACACCAAACTGACAAATTTGAGGATCTGACCAACCATCAGGGTAAGAACTCATTAAAAGTTGGAAATGGTGAAAAATTGAAGATTGTTTTTACAGGTTCCTCAAAAATAAAAACACTTAACTTACATGATGTCCTACATCTGCCCAACATTACCAGAAACCTATTAAGTGTGTCAAAATTAACTATTGACAATAATAAGTTAGTTGAGTTTGATGCAAATTATTGCTTTGTGAAGGACAAGTTAACAGGGATGGCAATTCAAAGAAGGACACTTAAAGATGGCTTGTATCAACTCTCAAGGAAAAAAAGGGACTCGTGTGCTTGTGTGTCTATCAAGGAGGTTTGGCATAGAAGGCTTGGTCATCCAACTTGAAAAATTGTAATGTCAAACTATCATATAGTGATCATTTTAATTTTTGTGAAGCTTCTCAATAGCTCAAAATGCATTTCTTACCCTTTGAAACCTCTTACTCTCATGCTAAGGAAGTTCTTGAATTAGTTCATACTGATGTATGAGGGCTTGCACCAATAACATCTCCTTCGGGTTTCAAATATAATTATGTTCACTTTCTTAATGACTTTAGTAGATTCACCTCGATTTATCCTCTAAAACAAAAATCAAATATTGCACAAGCCTTTATCCAGTTTAAAAACATGATAGAAAAGTTGTTTGACAAGAGAATTAAGACAATCCAATGTGATGGTGGTGGAGAATATAAAGTTGTACAAAATCATGCAATAGAAGCAGGCATAAAATTGTAGGGTTGAGAGAAAACACAAGCATCTTGTTGAACTTGGCATGACACTATTAGTGCGAGCCAAAATTCCTTTACACTATTGTTAGGAAGCTTTCTCCACGACAACTTATCTCATAAACAGACTGCCCTCTCTAGTCACCCAAAATGAAAGTCTTTACTCACTACTATTTAGAAAGGAACCTAACTACAACTCCCTAAAACCTTTTGAGTATGCATGTTATCCTTGTCTCAAGCCCTATAATCAGCACAAATTGCAATTTTACACAACCAAATGTGTGTTCTTTGGCTACAGTGACTCCTACAAAGGATACAAATGTCTAAGGAATTTTCACTTCAAGACATGTTGTCTTCAACGAAGAACATTTTGCATTCCATGATGGTTTTCTCAATATAAGAAGTCCCTTAAAAACACTAATTGAAACTCCATTTGTCTTCTTTTCTTTGCCTACTGCATGTAACTCACATACTAGAGAAACAACACCTTTAGATGACAACAATTCTAATGTCGAACTAGAACACGTCATTCTAACTAGGAGTTGTAGTTAATTCCAACATAGATCAAACTACAAATGATTCACGTGCTCAAGATGCGAATGATTCAACAAGGAGCAACCCAATTTCTGATGACACTAATCCCACATAAATAATTATTGAAACTCCCCAAGCCTTTGTTGAACCAAGCACAACCATCAACCCTCATTGGGCCAGGACCAAGGCCGAAATTCACAAGCTAAAACCTGCAAATATGAGAAGGAACTAGTAAATGTCAAAGAAGCACTCACAAGGCCACAGTGAAAAAAAACTATGGACAATAAGTATAAGGGACTCATCTCAAATCAAGCTTGGGTTTTGGTACTATATCAAGAACAAGAAAACATCATTGATTCTAAATGGGTCTTCAAAACCAAGTACAAAGCAGATGAGAAACTATGAAGAGACTTTCAATTTCAGTTGGACATAAACAATGCATTCCTGAATAACTACCTCATTTATTCACAAACTTTCATAAGTTTTCCTCTCAAATCCCTTCATTTTGTACCATTTTTTTTGCTTAATTCAAACAACCTCATTTATCCTTTCAAATCCATTGAAATCCAATCCTTCAAATCTTTCTTTAGAAACAAACAACTAAGGTAAAAGCTTGACAATGCAAATTATAGTCACACTAAATCCAAACCGTATAAAACCTTTACTTCACCAAACCGTGTAAGTAATTACAACAAGCCTAGGCCTAACCTGTTTCAACAAATGACTCCTTGATAATTTGATAAAGGATATAAATAAAATTTGCAGAAACATATAGTTAAAAAATAAACAAAAATTCCCTTCAACCAAGACCACAAGCAAATTGCTACAACACATTCAAAGAAAATATGTTGAACTAATTCCTCCTTCTCTTTTCACAAAGAACACATGGAGCAAAAAGTGAGACCTGCGCATTGTACTTCTGTTAACAACAAGAACTAGATTCTGCATACTTTATAGTTCAACATTGCACTTAAGAATTAAAAAACAAATCATATCAGTGAAAACAAAAATGAAAACCAATCTTTATTTAATTTAATTTTCAAACATAGGTTTTCTTTTATTTTCAAATTACTTATATTGTTTAAATTACTTCTTCAATTAATAATATAAAGTTAGTCTAATTAAAATATTTTCGTCTACTTTAAAAAAAAAACACTCTTAATTTACTTAAATATTTAATAATTTTATACACAATTTTAATATAATATTGCTTGTTATAAAATATCTAATCATATTACTGTACATGTTTAATATCAAGTTTTCCAATTTGTTTATTTTTATAACCATTTACAAGTTTATTAACCATCTTTTAATTATTTAGTAAGCCGTTCAAGTGTAATTAATAATATTGTTTTTACTACTTTAAAATTTTAAATATCTTACGATTTCTAATGTATTTTTTAAATATTACAAATTTTTATTTTTATTTTAATGTTGAATAATTGTAATGCAATTTAAATTTTTCCTTTACTTATCTGTTTGATTAATTTTTTAATAACAATTTATGTTAATTATTATACTGTATGAACGGTTATTAATAACAATAATTTACATTCAAAATTCTTGTATGTCTTGTAAACACATTTTATTTTATTATTGAATTTGTAATACTTATTTCTCTCATTTTCCTTCTACTGAAGACTTTTGCCTTATCTAAAGGTAAAGGCGGTATTGTTTAACGACAAACGATTTATCGACGAAAAACCAGTCTTCTCTAATCCATCGGTAATAGGAATTATTGACGTTTTTTTTTATGTTTTTGACGGACTAGGATCGTCAGTTCTCTGTTCTTTCACCAATAGACTTCCATACGACAATTAACGTATGTTCTTCTAACCAACTGACGTCTAATGGGACTATTAAAATATCTTTGTGCTTAATTTTTTATGAATTAGAATACTAAAAGACGTTTGTTCTTTTACCAACAGATTTCAAAAAGACAATTAACATCGATTCCTCCAATCAACCAACGTCAATTGTGTGATTTTATTTATAATATTATCACTTATCATTTTTAACGTTAGATGCTATTGGTTGTGAGACGTTGAACGTTAGATATTGTACCCCTATTTTATACTAGTGATTCTTGTTGTGGAGTTTTCCAACAAGCGTTTGCATTCATCCAATATGATGAATCGAAACAAATAAGTAAATTATTTTTATTTGCATTCATCCAAATACAAGGTACTAATAGAAACTTTAAACATATAAAATAGAATAAATAATCCTTCTTTTAATTTAATTTATTTCATATCCAAAAATACATTGCTAAATATATATTTCTTAAGTAATATAATCAATATTTATTGATGTAACCAGGTTAGAGTCTAGAAAGGAGGGATTACATTGAAAATGACAGAAACCGGTGAAAAAGCAACATTGTTAAATTTAAACATTCACCGATATCATAAAAAAAAATTAATTAATTTGTTTCCATTGTTATCTCCTAATTTCCCTAGAAAAGTAATATAAAATGGAATATATTTATTGTATAATTGAATTTTAATAAAATAAAAAACCATGTATACATTCATTAATGGAAATAATTAATTGTTAATGAAATATTAACCTTTCATTAAAAGATAAGAAAAGAATGTTAAAAAAAAAGGAAAGAAAGTTTGAGCGTCTCTCAAATCATTTAAAGTAAAGATCAATTATTTTTCTTCTTTTGACAAAAAGATATACCAAGGAAATTTTTATCACTTTTACACACATATATGAACTGCATTTTTTCTAAGACTAATAAAACTACGTTTTCTAGTTGAATGCTGAAAATGAAAAAAAAAAATTAAGATATAACTTGAAAGAGGACCCGTTGGCAAAAAAGATGGCCTTAGTGGAAAAGGTTACTTTGTAGCAATTGTTTTGACTTTGATAGCTTCAAATGGTATGTAATTTTATGGTGTTTGAGGTTTTTTTCTTTTCTTTCATTTGATAAATTATTTTGTGGCATGTATATAGATATTTAAACTCTTAATTAGTGAGATTTAATAGAGTTTTAAGGAAAATAAACCTTAGTTGGGAAATGTTAAAAATTTGTACTCTACACATGATTTTATATTTAATAGTGGATGTGGTTTTGTAGGATTTGGGGGTCGTAGGTAAGGAACATGCAACGAGGAAATAAGGATGCAAGGGGGAAAAAAAGGAGCTTTTTGCAGGAGATTAGATCTTGTGGGTTAACAAGTTGTCCAAGTGGTCCATCCAACATCCTAGGATCAAGGATAAAGGCAACGGAAGAATAAGGGATTGCCAAAAGGGAAAAGGTAGCTTTATGCAGAGATTCAGCTCTTTGTGTTAACAATATTTGTCAATGTCCATCCAACATACTATGATTCAATCCAGATAAATGTAAAACTGCTGCTGATTGCCCATTTGTTTGTCCTCCACCATGTGATAAACAATATTGTAATGTAATCACCGGTAAATGCGAATGCTTGTGTAAGAAATACTGAGAAATTTATCAATAAATATGCAAGTTTTGTTAGAGCCTAGCATCTTTAAACATATTTTGTTTTCTTTGTGTTAGTTTTTTGTAAACCAAATTGAAAAAAGTGAAAAAAGAAGGAAAGGGAATTTGGGAAATCAACTTATAATATAAACACAACTTGGATAAATCTTGAAATCTTTTTTTTTTTTAGGACTTGATTTGTATTTTGATCTAGAACTGTTTTAAAAAATTAGGGCATTAGTTCTTACAAAATATTAGGATTGGACTTATAATTGATTCTATAGTTGGATAGTTTATTTTAAAAATAAATTTTCCAAAAACAAGTTGGTACATATATAAATTGAGTTATTAGTTGATAATCCATTATTCTTACAACTAGTAAAAATCGGGGTTTTTACAGGCGCAACATTATGCCACGGTTTCAACGAAAACCGCAGGCCCATAATGGGGGAGAGTGTAGGTGAGTGGGTGGCAGTTGTGTAAAAAATAAAACGAACATTATTATGCGCGGTTCTACTGGGAACCGCGGGGACACATATACCCCAGTTCAACCAGTGCCTTTGACGCCACGTATGAATAAAAAAAAATTAAATAACAAGAGTAGTATATTGCCGCGGTTATCTGCAACAACCAGCGGCATTCTACCCAGCCAATTTATTGCAGGAGGTGGCTGGACGGGGTCAGAGAATTTCAAGGAGTTACAAGGGGGGTATATGCCGCCGGTTCTCTGGGGGAAAACCGCGGGCCGCATATATACCCCTTTTGTTTTTGTAAAAAACGTCTCAACTTCTCTTGCCTTCACCGAGAATTTCAGGCAGTTACAAGGGGGTATATGCCGGGGGTTTGCCCAGAGGGAAACGCGGCATATTACCCCCTGTAACTTCTGAAAATTCTCTGTGGGAAAGGCAGTAGTAGTTTGGGGAGACAGTTGTCTGTTGAACACGTTTCAGGGGGTATATGGCGCGGTTTCTACGGAGCAACCGCGGCATATTCTCCTATCTGAAATTAATTAATGTTTATTTGAAATATTTCGAGGTATATTGCCGCGGGTTTGGCCCGGCTGAAACCGCGGCATTATAGTTTGAAAAATAAATTTCAAAAAATGCCATTTCTGATAATTTTTTAAATTAGTATATGACCGCGGTGGGCGTGAAACCGCAGGAACAGATACCCTTTTATACCGCGGTTAAGTAGTGAACCGCGGTAGGATTCCCCCGTTCAGATGTTCAAAAAAATTAAAAACTTGGGAAAACAGGTTTGTGTCGTCTCCTTTCGGCGCGGGCGTTCTCTGTTTTTTCTTTCGCGTTTCTTCTCCTCCGAACCACCCATCACCTCAGATTTCGCGTTTTTCACCGTTTAAACTCAGAATTGTTCTGTCATTATTCATTTTTGACGATAAAAACGAGTTTTAGCCGATCAAAATCGTGATTTCGTTGCGTTTTTCACCCTCACCGCCGTCGTTCCTCTTCCAGGTATTGATTTCCTTTGAGTCTTAACGTTATTTCTTCATTAGTTTGGAATGTATGAAGGTTCTATAGTTAGTTGTTGGTAATGTTTAGTTTATAATTTTTGCTTTTTATTAATTTTGATTAATAATGGCATGAAATTGTTATAGTTTTGGTATGTACTTTATGTTATGGTTTTTTTTTTGCTATAGTTTTGGTAATTGTGTTTTTGTAGTTCTGTAGTATTATTTATAAAAACCTTAAAATAATTTATGTAATATTTAGGAATATGGGATCGAAAATTGGGATAATTTGCAAGTATTAGGGGCTGAGAAACGAGGAGAGGTTGAGAGGAAATTTTATACAATTTGCGCAAAACGTAAATGAGGGGAGAGAGAACTGATGATTACGGGGATTCAATTGTTAGGTAGAACAGATTTGCTTGGGATTTCTCTCAAGGTTGGACATATGCTAAAGTCTGACTTTGTTATAATTGTTTTATAACAAATGTTATTCACTAACTATTATCAACTGTGATGATATATTGTAGTGTAACATACAAAATGGGTCATATGAGTGTGGATACTATGTAATGTATTGGATGACCCATATTGTTCGTTCTCACATCACAAGAAGCTGGGAAACGGTTAATATGAACTTTAATACAAATTTTGATTTTTTAACAAATGTTGAATTCATATACACTAATTAAAATGAATTGTCTTTTGCAGAGATTCAAGACTACTACACCAGTTCCTGAAAAGTCACTACTATTCATTAGGAACGCTGCTGCGAAGTATATAGTTAGATTATACAATAGCTCTTAGATTTAGATTTAAACAATGCATTTGATTTAGATAGAATTTCTTAAGACTCTCTACTTATTTGATTGTGAAATAAAAATTTTGAACATGTGGTTGTTATGTTGAAATTGAATTTCTGTAAAGGGTTTTTTATATGAAGGTCTGTTTTGTGTAATGGATATCACCAAAAAACAGACCTGCAAATTTTAAAAAACTGCAGGGGAATTTATTGCGCGTTCTAACCACAAAACCGGCGGGACATATAGTGCTTCGTTTTTTTTTTACAAAAACGAAAGGACATTTATTGGGCCGCGGTTTTGACAATAAAAAAACCGCGGCATAGCATATTCGTCGGCCTATATTGCCGCGGTTCAAAAACCGCGGCATATAAAGCATTTTTAAATTTTTTTTTCATTTTTTTTTTAGGGTTTAGGCAGCGGTTCCATAGACAACCGGCGGCGCCCATATTCCGCAAGGCCTATTAGCCGCGGTTTAGAACAGCGGGTTTATAAAAAAGTGTCTGACTACTACCGCGGCTGAATTGGCCGCGGTTCAAGAAACCGCGACGTATAGATGAAAAATGAAAACCGCGGTTAAAAAGGGCCCTTCGCTTGCACTAGTGTTATATTATAGTTAACATATATAATTGTAATGTCTTTCTAAATAATCTTTTATTATACCATTTAATCGATTAAACACGCTTCTCATTAATTGAAAAAATTGATTATTAAATTTATCATAAAAATAATATAATCAATTATATATCTGACAATATAATTAAAATCTTGAAAAAACAGGCATGTTTTGTAAGGTTTTTTTCTTGCATAAATCTAATATATTATTCTTAGAATCTATAAAGAAACAAATTAATTATTATGGTAGTAGATTAAAAGTACTAAATCAGTTTTCGCTTTTAAATTTTGGAAGACATTTAAATAATTTTAATTCAATTTTAAAGGTTGTGTGATGTATTATAGAATTCTAACAAATATCTTGTGTGAAAGAACTAAAAGTGAGAAAGTTGTAAATTAAGCTTGATATAGGAGAACATTATGAAAAACATCATTCTTTGGATATGTTGAGGTTTTTTTCAATATCAAACATGTTACCAATAAACTTCGGTCAAACCCCTTGTATAATTGAAGAACTACTGCTTCTATGATATACCAAAAGTTAAATTTCTTGTGAGTAGTTGCAAAACACATGTGCAACTATAAAATACCAAATGCACATGCAAGTTATTTTTACTCATATTCTACATACTAACTCCTAACAATAAAAATGTTGGCACCAAAAGATATTTGAACTCTACATAAAAAAATAGAGAACATCACATATATAAATGCAAACCAATGTTTTTCAACTTTTGAAGTGGAAGGAAACACGTTAAACCCAAAATGCCACTGATATTTCTTTAGATTTCACATGATATTATTTAGATTTCACATGATATTATTTAGATTTCACATATGTAGGTTTTGTTCAATTCCAAGTTGGCTCCCAGGCTATCACACTGCTCAATTAAGCACAATAACTTGAGTCCATAGCCTACTTGGGGAGCAATCCTAAAAACGGCACAAAGAGTCCATTCTAGTAACAGTTTAAGGGTGAACTAACTCATTTAAAATAATTGTCATTCTTGTCAAAGTATGTTCATTTAATCAAATGTTTCTTTTGTTTATTTGTTAACAGATGAAGGTGAGTGGAAACCTAAATATGAAAAACTCAAATTACAAAGGAAATTTTCCACAGGGTAAAGCATCTCATCGATTGTCAAGATAGATTGTTTACGAATGCCCGCTTGGCAGGGGAGCGGACCTTTACTGGCTGGAACGAGGCACGTTTGGAACTTTTATCGCTCATTGGAATTCAGCAGAAGTTGTCACAATTAAGTGTGCTACAACCCAAAAGAACTAGAGGTTCTGAAAAGGGTAGTTAAGCACCCTTAGGCATACCCGGTGGGTCGATGAACGGTTCATGAGACCATGTCATTGTATATGTATGGTAAACCTTCATTACTTTTATGTTGTCTTTCATATATAACGTGTATATTTTCTATTTCAATGTCACTTCTAACTCTAAATATGTTATAGGCACAAGCTTTAGGATGGAATGTTGATGAGGTATTGCATAGACTCATGTTCGGAGAGGGAAACTATGAATTGTTGATGAAAAGGTCTGCAACCACTCATGTAAGAAAATAACACATAACTTACTATAGCTAGTAATTTTTATTTATGTTACTGTATCATTCCCCTAACTTCGTTAATGTTTGAAACAGAGAAAAGTTTTTTCTTCATGAGAACTTTCAAAGTTAGATCTTAACATGGGTAAGCGTCCTACACCGGATGAGATAGTGAGTAATGAAGGACAACGATTCCATAGGGCACAATGCTGGGTCAATGTCGTTGGTGGAAAAAAAAAAGGGCAAGTGTACGGTTTTTGCAAGGGACAACTTGCTGCAAACTACACAGCACGCCAGAGAGGGACTTCTAAAGCACCAACATTCTTCTTCAAACCACCACTGCTGATGAGGCCGTCGAGCGCCTTGACAACGCTTACTACAACAATGTGACCAAGGAAAATCCTGATTTGAGAGAAGAATACAGTGACTTAAGGATAACCCATGTTTACAAAACTCAAGGTCCGTGCCGGAAGAAACTTCACACATTCATTCCACCGTTACCCCAAACCAGCCACAATCCTCCCCATCACCCGCCGTTCCCTTCAGCAGCCACACATCAGTCCAGCCCACACCAGTCCAGGCCATCTTACCAAAAGTAGCCATGATGATGAACCAATTTTGAGATGAATATGTAGGATTTAGATTATTTTGTTATTGAACATAGTTGTTAGAACATTTGGATTGTTAGAACACATTATGGATCTTGCTACACTAAGTTTTGGTCATATCTGAGTTTATAAACATAGGGTTGTTTATATGTCAGTTTCATTACAAAATTACAAGTTCTAAATTTGAACAATAACAAAATGATGTTATTTATTGTTGTTGACTCTATCAAATGATTGGGATGAATTTTTGGTGCCAATATTATAGAATGTCTGTGCTTGTGTTTGAAAATGTTCATGCAGGTTGGTTGGTAATTGTGAACATGTTATGAAGGTATGTGTAGGTTGGATAACCAAATACAAAAATAAAAACTAAATTATGTCTAGTTCTTATCTCGAAGGACTTCGAATCTTGCCATCGGTAATTAGAAGGGACTTTTGCGTTAACCTAAGGGTAAAGTTGCTTGCGTCGGTATATGTTTAGCGGACAAACGATTTTTACCGACGAAAACCAGGTTCTCTAATCCATCGGTAATAGGGATATATTGACGTTTTTTTAATGTTTTTGACGGACTAGGATCGTCTGTTCTCTGTCTTTATGTGTGGAATCTTGTTTTAATGTGTTTTTTTTTTCAAAATCCAAATGTTCTTTGGAGGAACCTCATAACCATTCTTACTGGAGCTTTGGAAGTAAAGTGTTTTAGGGAAAAAGAAGAAAAATTCTGATATAAAAAAGTTATTTTAGCTAAATAATACTGAGTTTAAAACAAAATCATGCATTCTGTTGGACAGATTTTTATAAGCAAGATAATTATTTGGTATGGTTAACTTTAAAGTTTTTGTGTTGCATAAATTGAGTTTGAAATTCCAGGGTTATTTATAAGAGTAAAAACTCTCGTTGGAAAATTGAAGAACATTCATTATATTTGTGCATAAATGGTTTTGAATATCATAATGTAAATATAAAGAATTTTTCAACTGCATTTTGGGTCATAATGTGCTACTACACTCACAAAGTGGAAAAAAAAGAAAAAAACATTGGTTGTATTTACATATGATGTTCTCTATTTTCATGTAGAGTTGAGAACATAAAATTTTGTGCGCCAAACATTTGATGTTCCTTGTTAGCATTGTAGAATATGAATAATAATAATTGCATGTTGATGGGACAAATTTATGAAAACACCGAAAATACGGCGCCACAAAACTTTGTTGGAAACAATCGGCAAGTGCGACCGAATCGTTCAAAGTAATAAAACTCGGTATAAGACCAAGTATCGTTCTCCCAAAGGACTCACGGCCTAGTTGTATTTACGTGATTTGTTGATTCCTAAGACTAAGGACGGAAATAAGTGGAAGTTTAAAATATGCAAAACAGAAATAAACATGTAGTGCATGAATGTGATTCAATGGCTTTTTTAAAAAACAAAATACAAAACCACTTCAATGAATATATGGATGAGTATGTGTGTTGGGGTTATCATTTCATTTTATCCAAGTCTCATTATATTTTAGGAAATTCACAGTTCTTATCACCTGATTAATGCCACTCTCTTAAATTACCCTTTCCAAGAAGGCGTATCCCTCAATACGAAGTTATCATACGATTCCTAGAGCATTACTAAATAATTAGTTCTTTTAGTGAGGAAGTCGAGCTTAACGACAACCAATATAATTTGGGGCAGAAATTTTCCCCGGATCTAGATCCCGTACGTTTCCCGTATCGACAAAATCAATAATCATGATTGAAGGAAGTTGTAAAAAAAAGCAAGCCTTGAGCCAAAGAGGGAAAAACCCTAATAATGATGAAGAAGAACAGCATAGGTATTAAATAAAGATTGTAAACACAAATTCCATATTATGAGAGTTCACAAGACTACATTGATTTTCCCAACAACAATTACAGGTTAGTTTAGTTCACCAATATTCATGTGAAACTAGAGATAATAATGGAAGAATGAAGATTAATAGAAAAACCGAATAGAGAAAAGGTTGAAGAGTAGCTGACGCATCCACAAGATCCTCCCCAAAAAGGGGTTTTTTTGAAAAAAGAGGATGATTTCTCGGTTTTCCAAAGAGTACAACCGAACGCCTAAATATATACTATTCTAAAATTACAGAAAAGAAAATTTAGGCCCACAAAGCCCATAACGTGTGCCGCCTCAGCGGTAAATTGCCGCTCAGCTGGGTGGAGTGCGTGAGTTTGGTTTTCTTCCCCCTCATCGGCCCATTTTGCCCTCAGCGGGGATCCCCGTGAAACAGTGCCGATCTGAGTTTAAATGCCGCCTGGCGGCAGGTAGTTCGGTTCCTTCTCCTTTTGCATTTTTGATGTACTTTTCTGATTCCATCTCTCTCCGTCTTCACTTCTTTACCAAATTCACCTTTTAAAACCTGCACCAAAAAAAAACATGAAATTCAAGCAAGAAAACTGGTCCAGCGTCTCTTATTTTGAACATATGAACAAAAAAAGGATTTCAAGCTAGTTCTAAGTGTTAAAGGTTGCTTTTAGTATCAATTGTGTACAGCATTTGCACAGCGCTAAATAACATTTTTCAACTGTTATCACAACCCCAAAACTTAGCTTAGAAACTTTGCTTGGTCCTCAAGCAAACAAAGATGTAACTCAAAACAAAAAAAAAAAAAAACAAAAATCT
Source organism: Vigna umbellata (assembly GCF_018835915.1). The sequence goes on along the minus strand of NW_025901731.1, from coordinate 4,027 downwards.
TTTCTAACAAATCACATAATGGTTCACTTCATTCAAAAAAAATCTTCTTTTCAAGGATTAAGTAAACGTATTCAAATCAGGGGACTTAGGCACCAAGATTTCAATCAAGAGTGCACATGCTTTGGGTGTTACAAAAAGTCACTTAATATCCAACAAAATGCTATTTTATGAAATGATCAATCAAAATTAAGGCCTTGGATGTTTCATGATGCTTCATGGAATATCTCCTCACTAGGTACAGTGTTCACTCACCACACAAAGTGTATAAGAGGTAATTCACCTCATTCACTCCCACTATCAAACCCAATGTCACTGAAATAACACTTTTGGCCTTTCATTTAAACCACAATTCAAAAAAACATTCACAAGCATGATCATCACAAAGGGGAATTTTCAATGGCTTGATAACGTGGCTGGGCTAAACAAGGAAAATTGGTTTTTTCTGGGGATCAACAAAATCCTTGAGTTTAAAAGGGAAGTCATAACAACAACAAGTATTCTTATTTTTCCCACTTTGCCTTTGCATTGAGCTTTGCTTTTTCTTTTCTTTTCTTTTTTTATTTAGCTCTTAGCTCAATGTTTTTCCTTTTTCATGCTTTCCCAACAACCCCAAACTTGAACATTTAACAATACCACATATGATTTTCTACTTAACTCAAGGTAAAGCTTTTCAACAAGGGTTTTCAATTTATGTTCAAGGCTAAGGGTTCAAAGGATTTTAGAACACAAAGTGTTCTCTTTTAGTGGGGGGGCTTAACTTTTATGACATTGGCCAATAAACAAAGGGTTCCACAAACGGCCTCTTTGATCCACATGGATGCAAAAACAAGCAATGTTGATTTCAATAATAGAAAACCTGGGGCAAAATTCATTTCAGTTTCCAAAGTAATTAGCATTCAATATAACAAAAAAAAACTCTGGAGCTCAAAAAACTCAAAAAATAAATAATTAGGTGTGGGGGGGATGGAAGAGCGGGGAAAGGTATTGGTGGGGGGTGGGGTGGTGGGGGTGGTGGGGGGGGTGGTCGGTGAGGGCAGGATGCGCGGGGGGGCTGGGGGGGGGAGGGAGAGGGGGGGGGGTGTGGTGGGGGGGTGGGGGGGGGTGGTGGCGGTGGAGTGGGGGGGGGTGGGGTAGGGGGGGGGGGGGGGGGGGGGGGGAGACTTGGGGGGGTGTGACGGGTGGGGGTGGGGTGTGGTTTGGGAGGTGATGGGGGGGAGGGGGGGGGGGGGGCGGCGAGTGTTTTGGAGGGGAGGGGATGTGTTGTGGGGGGGGTGGAGCGGGAGGTGGAGTGGGAACATTGGGGTGGGTGACGGGGGGGGGGAGCGGTGGGGGGGGTAGGGGTGGGGGGGTTTGGGAGTGGGGGGGGGGGGTCGATGGGAGGGGTGGTGGGGTGAGGGTGGTGTGTGGGGTGGGGGGCGGCGGGGGGGGGGGGGGGGGAGGGGGGGGGTGGTGGCGGGGTTGAGGGAGGGGGTGGGGGTGGTGGGGGGTGTGGGGGGGGGGGTTGGGTTGATGGGGGGTTGGGGGGGGTGGGGGTGGTGGTGGGGGGGTGTTGGGGGGGGGTGTGGGGTTGTGGAGGGGGGGGCGGGGTGGTGGGTGGAGGGGGGGGGTGGGGGTGGGTGGGTGGTTGGGGGGGGTTGGGTGTGTGGGTGTTGGTGGTGGTTGTGGGGTGGGGGGGGGGGGGGGTGGGGTGGGGGGGTCGTGGGGTGGGTGGTGTTTTGTGGGTGCTCATTCACATTTGACATACACATCCTGCTTAATCTCACAATCACAATCACAATATTATGCATTTGTTCACAAAGCTTGTGAATCACCTGTATAAGCATTTAATGTGCACATCTATCTCAACATCAATCAAATCAATAATCATCATCCAAAGCATTACTTATCACACAAAATCACAGTTGTCATAAGCAAACCATCACAACAAAACCAAGTTTCCCAATTGAAGACATCAAACCCTACTCTAAAAAAACCAAAAATACAATAAGTTCAGAAACACTTAAAACCGAGACATTATTTGACACAAAAGCCATTAAGGGTCCCTGCTATAGTGCCGATTAGCATTCATTTTAGTAAATTGCTATATTCAGCTCCTCATTCAAATTCTGAGCTATCAATCTGTATCTTTCCTCTTCTTTTCTTGGATCTTATAGGTCTTGATTCTTTTTGGCCCGATGAGTTTTTGAGGCCATCCCTGGCATCAAACATAATTCACAAAACCCAAAAGATACACTTGTTAAAGCATATTAGTAAAACCACTTTATGAAGAAATCAGCCCCCCTTCAAGGATGCTCTCTCCCAACCCCAAACTAGATGGAAAAAAACTAGGTGAGCAAGTGAGTGGACGGGGGAGATTTTTCAAAGAGGGATGAGGGAAGAAAAAGTTGTGGTTAGAGAACCTTTGTGAAAATTTATGTAGGAGTGTGTGTGCAGAGGGACGGAATTCTTGAAAAGAAGAAGGCCTTATTTTGGCGGCAGCTTTAGGGTATAAAAGTACCCTAATGGGCTCGGGTTCGGCTAAGGGGCAACCAAAGCCCAATCTGCGACACTACCGCTCAGCGGTAGTTTGCCGCTCAGCGGTACTTTCGGGAAGTTTTCGTCTTCTTCCTAGCTCAACCTAGGTGTCTCCTACTCATGCCCCTCACTTGTTCCCTGCAATTAAATTCTCAGACCACTCATGCAAATTCCTATCATGCAACTAAAGCAGAACAAACAAAAATATAATCAATCAACTGGGTTGCCTCCCAGGTAGCGCTTGTTTAACGTGCACGGGCCTGGGAACCCAAAAAAAAAGTCCAACCCAACACCCAGCAGTAGGGGCAAAACTTTTTACCCAACACCCCATCAGTAGGTGCAAAAACGTTCTTCCAAAACACCCATCAGTAGGTGTTACAAACTTAGTATTCCTCAGTAGATACTTTTAACACCTAAGCATTCCGTCAGTTAGAGGCTATATCCAAACAAAATGATTGACAAAATTAAGGGTCACAAAAATTAAAAGGTAAAAAACAAAATTCAAAAGTTTTAAATCACTGGGGTTGCCTTCCCAGCAAGCGCTCTCTTTAAACGTCATTAGCGTGACCAAGTAAAGGAAAAAATGTTTTAGAGTGGAGGTAGGTAGTAAAGTAAAAGTTCAATTCCTCTCATAGTTGATGTGTTATCCCACCAAACGCCTCGGCTGTTTCTTGTTGCACTGTTTTGAATCTTCTTAAAATGTGGAGAGTCAAATTCTCTATATCTCATTCTCTTTTATAGGCCTTTCACCACCCACAAAACTTTATTTTTTGATTTTCACTGGTTGTTACAAGTTGGGGTTCTTCCTTATTCCAGTCCTCAAGAAACCTCTTCAATCATCTTCCAATCTTTTCTCCTTTATGGCCCCACCTGAAAAACAACAAACAATGGTACCTGTAACCATTGGGTTTTTCCATCTTGGATGGCTAGTCATTGTGCATCTTGAATGCAGGCTTATAAACTAAGCTTTCTTCCTCCTATGTTGGCCTCTCCCCATTCTTTTTAAAGACATCTACAAACAACCTCTCTCCTCTCGGTCATGTGGGAGGCACAACCATACCTCGGTTTTTTACATTCAATAATGGCTTTATTTTTTGGTTGGCCGTTTTCATATAAAACGGTCTTCAAGAATGATAGGTTATAGCTTTTCTGTTTCATTCTTTTCATAACAACAAAGTACTGCCAAGAAACTGGAGGTGAAGTTTGCCAACACAAATATAAGTGCCTCTGCAATCCCACATGGGTCTTTGAAGGATCCATCGGCCCCATTACTAAGTTAACCTTTACAAGGAGTTTCAAAATTATAAAATCGACAATCTGCTCTTTCTAGTAAAGAGTAAGGTTATCAAAAAGTAACACTTGAACCTAAAATTCAAGAAGAAGCTTTTTTAATCCGTTTTCGTCCCTATGGTACCCAAGGGGATAGAAAATCCTCCGGGATGCTGTCGCTTTTGGAGGGAAAAAAACAATGGCTCTTCCTCTTTTTTAACAGTTTGGCACTTCTTTTGCTGGC
>NW_025901730.1:0-31030 GCF_018835915.1 Vigna umbellata | reverse complement strand
TATATATATATATATATATATATACAGTAATGTTTATTATAAATTCTTACTGCTTTAGATATGAAAGATACTATCATACAAACAAGCAATTTTTTATTAATTGAGAATGTAAAAATCACTCAGATCAATTTTAAATGATAAATGCATACATTTAATAGATAATTTATATATGTATAAATCAATGATAAATACAACTTGGTAATATTAATTGAGAACTGGCAAATCCTTTATGCAATTGTTTATCATCTTGGTAAAGAAAATAGAGACAGTTAGATCATTATTGGAAACCTTCTTAGAACTTTTTGATGTATACACTTCCTCTGATGCCATTATTCCAATTGAAAATGCACAGTGCTTGGGTTTTGGAAGAACCATTTAATCACTTGCCAACATTAAAACCACATGAGACATTGTTGGTATCTTTCGCATCTTCTTTAACACACAACAAACCAATGTGTATAGAACTCTCAAGTGCATTACCTAAGAAAGATTTTTCCAGCATTGGATCAATCGTTTCCAAACATTTTCCTGAACCCCATGTTCTCCAAGCCTACAAGCATATGCAATTCTGTCAACAATGTTAAACTCATTAAGATTTGTTGAATAATTTGATGACCAATAAGGGTGAAAGACTCATATAAAAGAAGAGTTTGACCATAAATGATCTCTAGAACAAGTACTCTAGAGTTGAAAACACCAAATTTCACTGAATGGATGTCATCTTCATGGATGACTTCCACCTTCTTGTACTATCTTTTTGACACGACTTTTGATGGAGAGAACATTTCGTGAATGTCCTCTTTGTTTCTAATGTCGATTTTCATCGAATGGAGCAGGTGGATGCATGTAGTAGGTTATCTATGCGAAGTAGAATAGATATGCTTGCAACATATATGTCTTTTCTTTGATCACTTTTGTTGTTTTTGAATGTTGAGCATTTAATGACATTTAATGCTTGTTCAAAACAACAAAGTGCTTTTTACGCTTTCTACAATTCGGGTAGCATTTTATCATTTAAGCCTTTTTACTAAGATACCAAGCATTGATTAAGACTTAATCGCTGGACATATCAAGAATAGTTTTATTCTTCCTCTCCGTCACACCATTCTGTTGTGGTGAATATGGAGCTGTTAGAAAACACTTTATCCCTTACTCTTCACAATACTCCTAAAACTTTGCTGATGTGAATTCACCTCCCCTGACAGATCTTAACGCTTTAATTTTCTTGTTAATTTTCTTTTCCACCATCAGTCTAAACATCTTAAATGCTCCTAGTGCTTCCAACTTCTCCTGTAAAAAATACACTTAATTTTTTCTAGAGAAATCATCAATAAATAAGATGAAATACCTTTTACCACTAAATGAGCTAGGAGTAATAGGTTCACATAGGTCGATGTGTACTAATTTGAGTTGCTCTTTTACCTTGCACATGACCGAGTTTGGAAACTTCGTTCTTGACTGTTTTCCGAGCACACATTCTTTATAAAACTTCTTCTTAAATTCTATACCGGGTAATCCGAGTACTAATTCTCTCCTTGAGAGTTCGACCAAGCTTCCAAAGTTAAGGTGTCCAAACTGAAAGTGCCATCTTATAGCATCTTTCATGTCCACCTTTAAACACCTTTCCTACAAAATCTGCAACTCCATTTTAAACATTCGATTTCTCTCCATTCTTACCCTGGTTATGAGACGACCATTCTTCTCCTTCAAATATAATACCTAGTCCTTTATTAAAATTGAGTTACCTTTTTCCAACAACTAAACCACACTTATAATGTTATTCTCCAGCTTAGGAACATAGTAAACATCCTTAATCTCTTCAACTCTTCCATCCTTCTACATATGCCAGATTGTTCCACACCCATTCATGACCACCTTTCCGAAAGACACAAATCTGACCTCCACCTTGGTGAGTTCATCAAAGAGAGTTTCATCTCCACACATGTGATTGGTTGCTCCAGTATCTATATACCATACCGAGTTGGTATAAATCTCCTCAGCTTTTGATTTCAAGCATGGTCCAACATCTAAATTCTCCACCTTTGACTCTAAGATCTTTGACATCAACAAAATCCCCATCTATTCTTCATCTTCTTCATTTGTAAGAAGGTTTCTCTCACTTTTCTTATCGGCTCGAAAAAATTTTGCAATGTGACTAGACTTACCACAATTGTAGCCCTTTCTTGATCTACATTCGTTTGCATAGTGGTCATGTTTGCCACACTTAAAACACTCAACTCCTGACCAATCTCCTCGGCCTTTCCATTGTCCTCTGTCACGTTCACCTTGTCCTTGACTTCCTCGTCCACTACCTCTAGGACCTCGACTTTGAGTAATCCGAGTTTTCTTCGAGTCAAACTGTACCTGTAGTGCTTGATCATCGGGTTCAACCTGATCATCCTAACTCCTTCTCCTTTGTTCGTGGGCTTCTAATGACCCAACAACTTCATCCACTATGAGGACTGATAAGTCCTTCGATTCTTCGATGGCGCACACAATACTTTTGAATTCTTTTGTAAGGGATCTCAAAATTTTTCCCATTACCTGGCTAGATGACCTTTGTTCTCCATTCTTACCAAGTTGGTTGGCCACCTTCTCCACCTGAGTTATGTACTCGGTTAAATGCTCTTTGGGCTCCATCTTCAATTGTTCAAACTCTCCTCTGAGAGCTTGTATTCAGACTTGTCTAACACAATATTGTCACCTTTATATACAACCTCAAATATCTCTCAGGCTTCCTTTACTTATTTAGGATTCGCTATTTTTCGAATCCTGACTCATCTACTACATCGTAGAGAAAACACAATGTTAACCCATCTCTTGCACATGTTTTCTTCAATGCTGCCTTCTGTGCCAACATCTGGTGTTCATCCTCATCAGGTTCAACGTACCTGTCTTCCACCATATCCTAAACATCTTGGGATCTCAATAATGCCTACATCTATAAGCATCACTTATCATAATTGGTTTTTCTTGTCAATTGTGACACACTCATACCATTGACAACCTTTCACATCTCTCTCACAAAAAAATCAAGCACTCACTATTTCTCTCATAGTGTTTGACTCTCCCCTCTCTCCTTTTTTTTTTCTCGATACTCAGAGCATAAAGCTCTAATGCGACTTTGTTAAAATAAAACCTCATGCACACACTCAAATATTTATGTGAAATTGAGTCTTAACTTTTTATTCAATACTGATGACTTTTAATAGCCACGTAAAATTCCAAATGCCGAAACCGTTTTACAAATAAAATAATAACTAGAAACATACTTATCTTTTCAGCCGGATTTGCATAATAACAACTTGTTATTATTTATTAATATAATATTGTAAAATATAATTTAACATTGATACATTTCGCAAGTTTCGTGTGATGTGGTTGCCAACGTTAAATTTTTTAATGTGCAACGTTTAAATTGTTGCTGCATGGTCAAAGCCACTTCCGGAAGGCACGAGATTTTTCCCATTGGCGTTGGGCCTTAGGCCAATCTTTGTTGATTTCCCACTCTATAAATAGAGTGGCTTTCTTCATTCCAAAATACGCAGATTTGCACTCTCTTCCCTTTCTCTCATTCTCTAATCTTTTTGTATTCTTTTCTTCTAAAATTATTTTGGGTTTTTAATATTTCTCTTTAGATATCCTTGCTAGTTCTGAGATCCTCAAAAATTCTGAGAAGTTCCTGTTGTATCTTGGGGGACTTGCGCAATACACCGCGGATAAGTCCTTAAGGACAGTGATCTACAAGCCTCAAGAAGTATTTTGTTCGTGATCTTTATTCTTTATTGTAAGCTTCAACAACAATCTTAAGGACTTATGGCTGACAACAACAACAACTCAATCCCGAAGAATCAGAATATTGTTTCTGGAACTCAGACGGTCTTCGCGAAACCTTTCTCGGATGTATCAAAAATTGAAGTCTTCTCTGGTCAGAATTTACGGCGCTGGAAAGAACGCGTGTCAACCCTCTTAGACATGTATGGAGTCGCTTTTGCCCTGTCTTCTTGAAAACCCGACTCCACTCTTCCACCAAATTTAGAACAAGTTGAAGACTGGGTTCATGCAAACAATGTATGTCGTCATACTTTACGTAGTGCACTCTCTAATGATTTGTTCGATGTATATTGTTCCTATAAGGAAGCGAAAGAAATTTGGGATTCGTTGATTCTCAAATACACTAATGAAGATATAGTCAAAAAAAGATTCATCATTGGGAATTACTATCGATGGGAAATGGTTGAAGATAAGGACATAAAGTCGCAAATTAATGAGTACCACAAGCTACTCGAAGATATCAAAGCGGAGAACGTTCTTCTTCCAGATGACTTTGTTTCAGAGCCTCTGATAGAGAAATTGCCGCCTTCCTGGACTGATTACAAGCAACAACTAAAACACAGGCACAAGCAAATGTAACTTTCAGAGTTGATCACTCACATAATTATTGAAGATACCAACAGGAAAGAATGTGTTGCTGTGAGGGCCAAAGCATTGTCTACAAAAGCAAACATGGTAGAAGACAAACCTGCTCCAAAAAGGTACGAACACAAACCTGATCACAATAAGAAAAATAATTTTCGAAAATTTCGCCCCGACACATCTAACCCCACCTTTAAGAAGAAAGGAAATTGCTTCGTATGTGGGAAGTCGGGCCATCATGCACCGCAGTGCAGGCGTAGAGTAAGAAACGACAATCCTCCTAAGGCTAATATAGTCGAAGGAGATGACATTATTGCTGCGGTCGTTTCTCAAGTAAATCTGATGACAAATGTAAGCAAGTGGGTGGTAGACTCTGGTGCTACCAGGCATATTTGTGCAAACAGAAGTGCCTTTACCTCTTACACTAGTGTAAGGGATGGAGAAGAACACGTCTACCTCGGTGATTCTAGGACCACTCCTGTTTTGGGAAAAGGGAAAGTTCTTCTCAAACTCACATCTGGAAAGACTCTGGCCTTGAGTGATGTGCTACATGTGTCATCAATCAGAGTTAATTTAATCTCTGTAGCACTACTGGGAAAAGTGAGGGTTAAAGTGTCATTCGAATATGACAAGATTGTAATGACAAAAAATAATGTTTTTGTGGGGAAAGTGTCATATTGTGATCAAGGTCTCTTTGTACTTAACATTTCTGAAAATATTAATGAATCATCTTCTTCTGCTTATATTATTGACTCATATGATATATGGCATGCTAGATTAGGACATTTGAATTCTTCCTATGTTATGAAATTACAATGACTAGGATTAATGAATATGCATAATAAATAGAGTAGTAAGTGTGATATATGTGTAGAATCTAAAATAACAAAGAAAACATGTTTCTCTGTAGAACGCCAAACTGAATTGTTAGGGTTAATTCATACTGATTTAGCTTATTTGAAACAAACAATGTCTAGAGGAGGTAAAAATTATTTTGTGGCCTTTATAGATGATTATTCTAGATACACCGAAGTTTACTTAATCAAAAATAAAGATGAAGCCTTTGATGTGTTTCTTACCTATAAAGCAGAAGTAGAAAATCAATTAAATAAGAAAATTAAGAGGATTAGATCAGATAGAGGTGGTGAGTATGTGTTATTTAATGACTATTGTGTTAAAGAAGGTATCATCCATGAGGTAACTTCACCATATTCAGTTGAGTCTAATGGAGTAGCTGAGAGAAAGAATAGAACTCTTAAGGAGATGATGAATGCTATGCTTATTAGTTCTAGTGCACCTGATAACCTTTGGGGAGAAGCCTTGCTTACTGCATGATTTTTACAAAATACGCAGATTTGCACTCTCTTCCCTTTCTCTCATTCTCTAATCTTTTTGTCTTCTTTTCTTCTAAAATTATTCTGGGTTTTTAATATTTCTCTTTAGATATCCTTGCTACTTCTGAGATCCTCAGAAATTCTGAGAAGTTCCTGTTGTATCCTGGGGGGCTTGTGCAATACACCATGGATAAGTCCTTAAGGACAATGATCTACATGCCTCAGGAAGTATTTTGTTCGTGATCTTTATTTTTTATTGTCAGCTTCTACAACACAACTACATCTACCAAATATCAGCTTAACCAAATATATGAGTAAAAATATAATTATCTACTTAACCAAAACATTCTCTCAAAAATTACAAATAAACCCCTCTCATAATTTAAAGTTTATCTAACAAAGCCTTGATAAAATTACGACTAGTTGTGTCACGTCCCATTAATTTCCCTGCTGAATCACCTCTTTGCTTCCATTAATGCACCGTGCCACGCGTCTAGTGCCATTAAAACGCACTCACACCCACTCTGCATGCAACTGCCAAGTGTCACTTTGGAACATTCGAAATAATGAGTGGAATCCATGTGGCAGCAGGAGAATGGACGCTCGTCCTGCTTGGGAAGGGAAAATGAATTTCTGGAAAACTCTCTTCCCACTCTTCTGCATGCTTCGTCTTCTTCCCCAAAATTTCTGATTTCCAAATTCTCTACCCTCTCTCTAGAACCTCCATCTTCTCTCTACCCTAACTCACTNATTGGGAATTACTATCGCTGGGAAATGGTTGAAGATAAGGACATAAAGTCGCAAATTAATGAGTACCACAAGCTACTCGAAGATATCAAAGCGGAGAACGTTCTTCTTCCAGATGACTTTGTTTCAGAGCCTCTGATAGAGAAATTGCCGCCTTCCTGGACTGATTACAAGCAACAACTAAAACACAGGCACAAGCAAATGTAACTTTCAGAGTTGATCACTCACATAATTATTGAAGATACCAACAGGAAAGAATGTGTTGCTGTGAGGGCCAAAGCATTGTCTACAAAAGCAAACATGGTAGAAGACAAACCTGCTCCAAAAAGGTACGAACACAAACCTGATCACAATAAGAAAAATAATTTTCGAAAATTTCGCCCCGACACATCTAACCCCACCTTTAAGAAGAAAGGAAATTGCTTCGTATGTGGGAAGTCGGGCCATCATGCACCGCAGTGCAGGCGTAGAGTAAGAAACGACAATCCTCCTAAGGCTAATATAGTCGAAGGAGATGACATTATTGCTGCGGTCGTTTCTCAAGTAAATCTGATGACAAATGTAAGCAAGTGGGTGGTAGACTCTGGTGCTACCAGGCATATTTGTGCAAACAGAAGTGCCTTTACCTCTTACACTAGTGTAAGGGATGGAGAAGAACACGTCTACCTCGGTGATTCTAGGACCACTCCTGTTTTGGGAAAAGGGAAAGTTCTTCTCAAACTCACATCTGGAAAGACTCTGGCCTTGAGTGATGTGCTACATGTGTCATCAATCAGAGTTAATTTAATCTCTGTAGCACTACTGGGAAAAGTGAGGGTTAAAGTGTCATTCGAATATGACAAGATTGTAATGACAAAAAATAATGTTTTTGTGGGGAAAGTGTCATATTGTGATCAAGGTCTCTTTGTACTTAACATTTCTGAAAATATTAATGAATCATCTTCTTCTGCTTATATTATTGACTCATATGATATATGGCATGCTAGATTAGGACATTTGAATTCTTCCTATGTTATGAAATTACAATGACTAGGATTAATGAATATGCATAATAAATAGAGTAGTAAGTGTGATATATGTGTAGAATCTAAAATAACAAAGAAAACATGTTTCTCTGTAGAACGCCAAACTGAATTGTTAGGGTTAATTCATACTGATTTAGCTTATTTGAAACAAACAATGTCTAGAGGAGGTAAAAATTATTTTGTGGCCTTTATAGATGATTATTCTAGATACACCGAAGTTTACTTAATCAAAAATAAAGATGAAGCCTTTGATGTGTTTCTTACCTATAAAGCAGAAGTAGAAAATCAATTAAATAAGAAAATTAAGAGGATTAGATCAGATAGAGGTGGTGAGTATGTGTTATTTAATGACTATTGTGTTAAAGAAGGTATCATCCATGAGGTAACTTCACCATATTCAGTTGAGTCTAATGGAGTAGCTGAGAGAAAGAATAGAACTCTTAAGGAGATGATGAATGCTATGCTTATTAGTTCTAGTGCACCTGATAACCTTTGGGGAGAAGCCTTGCTTACTGCATGATTTTTACAAAATACGCAGATTTGCACTCTCTTCCCTTTCTCTCATTCTCTAATCTTTTTGTCTTCTTTTCTTCTAAAATTATTCTGGGTTTTTAATATTTCTCTTTAGATATCCTTGCTACTTCTGAGATCCTCAGAAATTCTGAGAAGTTCCTGTTGTATCCTGGGGGGCTTGTGCAATACACCATGGATAAGTCCTTAAGGACAATGATCTACATGCCTCAGGAAGTATTTTGTTCGTGATCTTTATTTTTTATTGTCAGCTTCTACAACACAACTACATCTACCAAATATCAGCTTAACCAAATATATGAGTAAAAATATAATTATCTACTTAACCAAAACATTCTCTCAAAAATTACAAATAAACCCCTCTCATAATTTAAAGTTTATCTAACAAAGCCTTGATAAAATTACGACTAGTTGTGTCACGTCCCATTAATTTCCCTGCTGAATCACCTCTTTGCTTCCATTAATGCACCGTGCCACGCGTCTAGTGCCATTAAAACGCACTCACACCCACTCTGCATGCAACTGCCAAGTGTCACTTTGGAACATTCGAAATAATGAGTGGAATCCATGTGGCAGCAGGAGAATGGACGCTCGTCCTGCTTGGGAAGGGAAAATGAATTTCTGGAAAACTCTCTTCCCACTCTTCTGCATGCTTCGTCTTCTTCCCCAAAATTTCTGATTTCCAAATTCTCTACCCTCTCTCTAGAACCTCCATCTTCTCTCTACCCTAACTCACTTTCTTCTTCTTCGTTCACGTTTCAGCACCGTGAGAACGTCCGCTGCACCGTGAGCTCCATCTTGGACCGAACAACTTCCAGTTCTGGTAAGTTTCCACTTGGACGCTCGTTTCTGGAACTCTTGCAAACCGGATTCAGCTGCATGCAAGAGTGTAAACTAAGCCCTTTCGTTTTCTTTTGGTTAGTTTTAGTTGGAGAGCTTAAGAGAAAGGTTGAGAGAGTCTTAGTTGGACGAATCAAGATCACTCACTCATAGAACGCACACTTCTAATCCGGGTAAGGGAAGCTTATTAAATTTAATTCCTAAGTAATATTGTGTTGTATGAATGTTCCGTGAAATATATGCAATGTACTGTATGCATATTCTGTAAATTGTATGCAGTATGAGCTTTTGATATTGGATGTTGGTATATGATCATAAATTTATGTATGGAAATGATGAAATGTTCTATGGTTTGATTAAATTGAAAAAATGAGCTGTATGATGAGATGATGTATGAAAAAGTATGGATTTGTACTATGATATGAGCATTGTAATGTATGAAAATCTCTACTGGAAAATGTGTTTACTGTAAGTTGAATCTGAATATGAAATTGTATGATACTGAACGTTCGTAATCGAAACGGTCTTTGACCGTTCGGTATTCTCAGTAAAATCTTTGAAATAGCTGAAACCTTTCATTTGGAAAGGATTCTATTTGAGGACGAATGCCCTCTTTTATATAGCTTTACGTTTGAGCGTTCGGCCAAACGTATAGATCATGAGTGTTGTGTGTGAAATTGAGAATCTTGAGAACCTACATACAGACACTTAGTCAAATTGTTAAAAACAAATCCTTAAGTATCCCATCTTATATAAATTCAAATTTTCTATGATTTTGATTCAGCGAATGGTCTCGACAGAAAAGTACGTCTTAAGTGGCGCTCGGTCTTATACTGAACGCTCGTCCCAAAGGGTAAATGATAAGTAGCGCTCGGTCCTATATCGAACGCTCGTTCTTTCCGTAATTTTCCAACGAACAGAAATAACGTTCGTCCTAACTTTCATAGCGTTCGTCCGTAAACCTAAATAGCGTTCTTCCTAAAATTTCAATTAATTCCGCGTACCGCGTTCGGTCATTTACTGGCAGTCGGTTATTCTAACTAAATTGTACTTAGTACATTTAGTACTCGTCTTTGGTATTTTCATTCAGTTGGATTGACTCTGAATCTTGGTCCTTGAATTATTTTAAGTATAAGTTGAATCGTTCTAGAGTCAGTTCATTTAACTGATTCAAATTTCAATGACGTTCGTCATGAAAAATGTGTCAGTTTTATCTTTTCGGAAAAGAATACCTTTCGGTCTCATTCTTGACGTTCGTCCTCGTTATGAAGAGGATTGAACGCTCGTCTTTTTATGAAAGTGGAACATAGAATGAAAATGTATTTAAGAGGAAGTATTATGATGTGCGAAAACTATAAGAACTGAATTTATGATTGTGGATTTTGAACGAGCGTTCCAGGGAGGAACGACTCTTGAATGAGAATTGAGATTTGTAAAGTATGAACGTGGTAAGCTTAGATGGTGGTTCATCCTGATATTCCGTGAGTGCTCGTTCTCAAGTAGAGAGGAGTATGTCATGTGTGGGAATGGCAGGAGGTCCTAGTCCATAACTGTAACTTGGACAGAACGGACTAACCTCAGGTGACGACTGATGAGTATTCCAGTTATTCTACCTGGGTGCACAGACGCCTTAGCTACACAGGATTCATACAGTCCGGACAGTCAGTCTAGTATCAGGAAATTGATTGAGTTGATGAATGAATTGGATGTATGTATGGTGAATTAATTGAAGTGTTTGATATGTATGAATTGTATGTTTTACTTGAATTAAATTCAATAAGCTTACCCTTGCATTTTCCATTGTGTTGTCTGTATATGTATGTCCGTCTTGTCAATGCAATGATCATCCATATGGATGTGAGCAGAGGGAGATGCTTCTCTGGAGCAAGCGCTTGAAGAGGAAATCATAGCTGAGGAGAATCTCGTAGAGATGGAGGTGAAGGCCGAACAGTAGGACGTTCGGTTATTGGTTAGTGTAGTTAGGCTAGCGGGCCATTTTTGGAGCGAACGCCCTTTTGATTTATGTAAATGCTTAGACGTTCGGTATTTAACTTTTGTAAACCGTTCGTCTTTAGTGATTTGTGAACGCTCGTAAACTCATGTATATATATATATGTAAGGCCGTTCGGCCACTTGCGAACCTTTATCCCTTTAATTGTAAAACTGTTTTGCCATATTAATACATGTGATTATTCTAAGTATATAGTTGATGACTGTATAATTTTGGGATGTTACAAGTTGACATTGAGTTTGTACCTGCAAGCCCTTCTGATGAACGTATGCAGTTTTGCTTATAGATAAAAGAATCATTTTCGCCTCAAGGAAAACAAAGACAATATACAAAATGTTTTAGAATGATGTTGTTCCTTTACGTCTCAGACATTCTTGATTTCATCACTATGACCAAATCTATGATGTCTATATGTAGAATAGAGTTTAACGATAATATAGTTCTCTAAAAAAATCCATCCATATCCATCGTACCATGTCAAGAAAGGATATTACGTCACGAGTCCCATGGTAGAAGCTCAGTTTTTCATATTAATGGTGGTTGGTGGGAGTGAATTTTATATATAGTCTCATTCACATAGTCAACAATGGCACCTTAACGATGAGACCGTTGGTTGACTTGACACTAATTTTAAACATATTAATCGATGAATGGTACATTATTCGTAGACATTTCAAACAATAACATCGAAGTTGGTCTATGAATGTTCTAAATCTTTGAAAGTATAATTGTTAAATTACTAACATGCGTCTGTGATATGTGAATATGTTTAGGTGGAGTATATGATGATGTATTCATTTAAAAAAAAATAGTTTATTTAAAAAATAATCAAAGTTAAATATGTTTGATATATATCTTCTTAAACTCATAACTGTCATTTTTATAAATTTAGCAGTAATATTTAAAAATTTAATAACATTTATAATTAAAAATATACTAAAAGTACTGCTAGCGAAAAAAAGAATTGAGTAGTCATGATTTTATATTTTAATTGATTTTGCTTCTTTATTATATTTTATCCTTTAAAGTTCTATTTAATATGGCATTGATGTTAGAGAGTATTACAAATTATTTGAATTTGTTGTTATTCTTCTACCTTTAAAATAAAACATTGGCAACATTGGAAATTAACAAAACATACTTTAATTTGCATTCAATTTTCTGNTCGTAGACATTTCAAACAATAACATCGAAGTTGGTCTATGAATGTTCTAAATCTTTGAAAGTATAATTGTTAAATTACTAACATGCGTCTGTGATATGTGAATATGTTTAGGTGGAGTATATGATGATGTATTCATTTAAAAAAAAATAGTTTATTTAAAAAATAATCAAAGTTAAATATGTTTGATATATATCTTCTTAAACTCATAACTGTCATTTTTATAAATTTAGCAGTAATATTTAAAAATTTAATAACATTTATAATTAAAAATATACTAAAAGTACTGCTAGCGAAAAAAAGAATTGAGTAGTCATGATTTTATATTTTAATTGATTTTGCTTCTTTATTATATTTTATCCTTTAAAGTTCTATTTAATATGGCATTGATGTTAGAGAGTATTACAAATTATTTGAATTTGTTGTTATTCTTCTACCTTTAAAATAAAACATTGGCAACATTGGAAATTAACAAAACATACTTTAATTTGCATTCAATTTTCTGGGTTGCTTTTGGAAATATAATATTAAAAGTCTTTGGAAAAATATAATCTCACAATTCTATAGAACTCAGTTTAGTTAGAATGTGATAAAATTTGGTATACTTCATAGCATAAGACATTAGAAATCTAAGGAAAAGTATGATGAAAAGTTTATTTTAGGTTGAATTTGATATTTTGATCGGTGACTTTTGGTGAGAGGAGTCATTGTGTCTCAAAATTTGAGTAATACAATTATTTTTTGGTAATATAATTAATAAGATAGTTTTCTAAAAAAATTATGTTTAACATATATAAACAGTAATGTTTATTATAAATTCTATGTACTCTACATCTGATAGATACTATCATACAAAGAAGCAGCTTTTTATCAATTGACAATGTAAAAATCACTCACATCAATTTTCAATGATAAGAGCATAAATTTAATAGATAATTTATTTATCAATGAATGATAAATACAACTTTACTTTGTTACATTTGAGAACTGTCAAATCCTTTATGCAATTGTTCATCATCACCTTGGTAAAGAAACAGAGACAGTTAGATCATTATTAGAAACATTCTTGGAACTTTTTGATGTATACACTTCCTCAGAGGCCATTATTCCAATTGAGAATGCAGGGTGCTTGGGTTTTGGAAGAATCATTGTATCACTTGCCAGCATTAAAACAACCTGAGACATTGTTGGTCTATCTTTTGCATCTTCTTGAACACACAACAAACCAATGTGTATACACCTCTCAACTTCACTGCCTAAGAAGGACTTTTCTAGCATTGGATCAATCGTTTCCAAACATTTTCCTGCACCCCATGTTCTCCAAGCCTGCAAATAGTTGCAATTTTGTGAATACTGTTAAACTTCTTGAGACTTGTTGAATAATTTTCTGACCGATAGGAGCGAAAGACTCACATATAAAAGAAGAGTTTGACCATGTTCTGACATATACAATCCATTGTTCTTTCTCCCATAAATGATCTCTAGAACAAGAACTCCAAAGCTGAAAACATCAGATTTAACTGAAAACAGTCCTTGCATAACATACTCTGGAGCCATGTATCCGCTAAAGGAAATCAACAGAACTTTTTCAGTTCCTTAAACAAAATATAGCAGGAATCTCATTTTTGAAATGACCAATTGTTTGAAATTGCATTAGAAAAATCCTATTACTCAAAGAAATGTTAGAAATGGGTAGAACTCACTAGGTGCCCATTACTCGTTTTGTCTTTGCCTGTTTCTGTCCTATTTCAAATGCTCTTGCCAATCCAAAATCTGATATTTTGGGATTCATGACATGGTCTAATAGAACATTGCTAGCTTTGAGATCTCTATGAATTACTGTCACTCTGGAGTCCTCATGAAGGTATAAAATACCTTTTGCTATTCCATTGATAATCCTTAATCTTAGTTTCCAATCAAACTGCTTTCTCTTCTCATCATCTGACAAAACAAGGACAGTGAAGTGATTGGAACATGAAAACATATTGGGGTATAGATATAACAGATACCAAATGACATATATAACTTAGTTTCTTTTTATGAAAGAAGAAAACTACTTCAGAGCTCATAGTAGCAGCACTTGACTTGTTAGCCAAGACTAATTTTCAACTAAAAATTGCTGTGGATAAAATGCAGTAAAACAATTTATCTTTGAAACCGGGAGAAAACACACCAAAGAGGTGAAAGTCTAAACTTTTATTCGGCAAATACTCATATACAAGTATGCTTTCATTTTCGTCCAAGCAGCATGCCAAAAGTCTCACAAGATTGCGATGTTGCAAATTAGCTATGAACAGGACTTCGTTATTAAACTCCTCCGAGCCTTGACCTGAAAACTTTGAGAGCCTTTTGACTGCAATTTGAGTTCCATCTCCTAGAATTCCCTGATACAAGTTTGCAATAAATAAAAGCTGATATAAAACATAAGAAATCTGTCATAAGTTCGAGTCTCTAAAACCTTGTAAACAGTGCCAAATCCTCCTTCTCCTAATTTACATGCTTCTGAAAAGTTATCAGTACTCTGCAGAATTGTGGTTAATGGGATTATAGGCAGCTCTGCGGACCATGATTCCTCTGTTTGAATTTTGTGAAACGAAGATGGACGAAACCAATCTATAAAGAGAAGTTTGTGAGTTCATACTACAAAATAGCCATATTAACAAGTTTTCATACAAATTATTGCATGTGTAATAGCAGGAACCTTTTCTAACTCTTCTCCTGTAGCACAAGCGATATACGCTCAAACAGATAATTATTGACCCCATCACACTGATGCTTATGATTAAGATTTTTGACATCCTATAACCCCTTTGTTTATCTGTGACAGTATTAAAAGAAGAATAACCAATCTTTCTAATCTTACAAAACAATAACAGATGAAAAAAAAAAAGTATTATTACAAATTTATAGTCTTTAGATTCACCTGTTTCATCATTTGACGGTGGAAGTGAAGATGTTTGGTTGCTAAGACGGTAGAACATTTGATCATCATACCTTATCATACAGGTTCCAGACCAAATAAACCATCCTATATTTTGTTCGCAACATTTTTGAGTTTGTTCTAATAAAGCCTCCAAACACTGTCTGCAAGATTCATTTGAGAGATCTCTGCCGCAGTGCACCATGCCAAACCTTTTCTGAGTGGAACTCAAATTGAAGCTACCCAAATAGTACAAGTGGTTGGTTTCCTGAGTTGCTTTTGTGATCATACTTTTCACAAAACCTTCACCTCTACGAACCTCTTCCATGTTGGATACATTTTTTGTTCCTAACCCATGCCATGTGGGGTGTGTGAGAATTTTCCCAAAGAAGCTCTCATTAGAATACCTTAGCATGCAGTACTCATACCACACTATAGCAGATACCCTATTGGGGCAGCGTTTAGGGGCTTCTCTGCTTGCGAAGGAGACACAGAATTGACAAAAGTTTTCAGCAACATCACCACGGCACTCATATTGGCCATACACTGGGGTGTCGATGCCTATGCGGGTGTGGTTATAGCCTTTGCTTGTGGCTGCATCAGAAGACATCCATGCGAGGATCTTATCAAGATTGGCTTGGTATGCACTGCTGAGAGGCTCTGGGGAGGTGTTTTGGCAATTACTTCCCATAAATATCTGTGCTTTTGCCTTTGTAACTATTATTCCCCAACTTAGCAATAAGAAGAAACCAAAGCATGTTTGTGTCACCACCATGGAATAGTTGCTAAGTTTACGAGTGACACAAGGACTTTTCTTGTTTCATGAAAATGAAACAGAAAGTGCGAACTGGTTTCACCATACCAAACACAATTTAAGGAAAGTCACCTTTGAGGAAAGTAACTGTAAGGAAAGTCAACAGCTGGCTCGAACATGTACCAGCAGTGCATTCGATTATGAAAACAGAAATGACAGAAGGTGCGAACTGGTTTCATCGTACCAAACAGAAAGTAAGGAAACTCAACTGTGACTTTTTCTTTCAAGAGAAATTTCAAAACTATGCACTAGCGTAAATATTAATTAAACTATATATTAATATAAAAGTAAAAGCTCATAATATTAAACTATATATGCCTTCCCTTTTGTTCTACTTCCTTTCCTTTCCTTCTCAAATATTTTTTCAAATTGGTTCAACGTGTGGCGGCCAATTTGTTAATACTCCAACTCTACTATACTCTGAATCCACGAGAGAAGGTGGGGTGTTATTTATTTTTCCTTATTTATATGATGAACATAAAGTAACAGTAGGATCACACACATTTATATTCATTTAATATTTAATATCGTATAAGAATAAAATTGTCATAAAAATTTTATATATTTTTTTAAGAAATAAATAAAAATAAAAAGAATAATATAATATAAAAAATTTATGTGTGATAAAGTATTAAATTTTTTCTTGGGCAAAACTTAAATACGCTACCATAAATAATATTTGTGTTTTTTTTATTAATTTGCAACAACTTATTTCGTCAAATTTTGTATTATTGTTGAACGTTTAATTATGATTAGACAATATTACAAGCATATCTGCATGCTACTTATGGCAATATGAAGTTACCCATCAAATAAAAATAGACCAGTCGAAGAAAAATTAATATAGTGACCAATACACCTATTATTGTAAAGTTTTGAAGTATCACATTACATAAAAATGAAAAATATTTATGCTTTGTTCTTTTGTAGTGATTTTGGGGAGATAATTTGAATGGATTTGAGGGTAATTATTTTGTTGTTTTTTTTTAGTGGATTTGTGGGTAATTGAGAGTGGATTTGGAAATAAAATTTGTGAGAATTAGTGTAGGATTTGATTGATGTGACAAATTTAAAAAATTAGTTTAATTGGTAGAAATTAAAGATTATCAAAATGCCCCTAGTTATTAAAATAATATAGAATGTTATTTATTAATGTTATATTTAATAGTAAAAATGTTTATAAAAAGACCAAAATTATAAATAATTTTTAAAATTAATTTTTAAAAATTATAAAAATTGTAATGTAGTAAAATGAATTTATTTTTAAATGTAGTATTTGTTTGTAATATAATTTACTACCAAGTAGTGTCAATTTATTTGTTACGGAAGTGAGATTGATTAATTTTAAACAAATATATAATTAAACAAAGTTATAATATTACATGACCTAAAAAAAAGTGCCAACATAATAACAAACAAATATATTTGTAATAGTTCATGATGACCTTGCTTCAGTGAGGTATCGTTGCAATATATTGAAACGATATTGTATTGACATTCCTATTAGACGTCTTATATGAGATGGATGCGAAGATAAAAAGTCGAAGCACTGTCTGAATAAATTTTGATCTTCAATGTTCATAGTCCGTAATAAGTTTTGAATTTCTTCTGTAGTTGGATCAGATGATTGAATCTTAGCATTTACCAGGGATATTCGACGCTCCATGGCTTGTGTATGTCGTTCAAGAGCAGCACATAGTCTTCTTCTTTGATTATTTACTTCTTGCAGTTCATCTACGATTTGAGAATCCATCTTATTTATATTTCATTAAGTTGACCAATAAATAAAAGTATGAAAACTGATGTCAAAGATTCCTAACATTCAAAAATAGGTAATATAAGTTATCAAACACATAAGTCAATTTAAGCAAAAAAGTCATGTAATACATTCTCGGAATAGTAATCAACTTAATCATCTAAATGGTGAAGAATTAAGTTAACATTTTGATTCAGGTGAGCAAATTGGCGGTTCATGTCGAGGGATAGGTTTGTCAAGTTATCTTCAATACATTGAATCCGCACTTGCATTTGTTCCATAACTTGCATTTTGTGTTGCAAGTCTTGTACCCTCTCCCACATTTGAGTCATCATATTAGGATTTGAAAGATTTGGAGGAGGTTGCACATGGTTGTCATGATGGTGTGGTTGCTCTTCTTCATCATCACCGACAGCGTGTTGCCAAACACCGTTGACATTAACAATATTCAACCTCTTCAAAGAATTTATTGAAAAATGATGTCTGGTCCCAATACGAGTGCTGGCATCGACATCAATATGTACTCCACAATATTGCATGATTTGGGTGATCAGGACACCATATGGTAGGGAGGTGTCACTGGCCTTGCATTTAAGCATATGTTGCACGATGTGATGAGACCAATTGATAGCTATATTATTTTTAAGCACCCATATCATAAAGATATTCTCTTGCAATAACTTTACAAAATTTCCAGGTGTGGAGTCAACATGTGGACAATAACATAATGTAGAAGTCTATCATTAATATTCAAACACCCAACTGTGCTAAGACGTTGACCCTGCATTTCTGGTCTAACCATAGTAGCTAATGCCATCTCCCGATCATACGAAAAGTCATTTGGGACATTTGAATAAAACAATTTTTGACCCTCATACTTCATATTAGCAACATTCAACCAATCAACACGTTTCAATTTAATTCCTCTCTTGTTGACCTCACTGAGCAAATATTCATTTGCAGAAATCTTTAGATTTGAATAAAAAACTTTGATTAAATCCAGATAGAAGGGTCCCTGCAATGTAAGAAATTCGACCACCCCTTGAAATTGAAGATGATGTTGGAAAAATAACCCTGAACCGGCAAATGATTCGAAATTAATTATCTTTGGACCAACAATATTCCTTGTGTAGAAATAAGTTGCATAGTTTTCCATCTGATGATTGTGAGTGAAGAAACAATGTTGATCTAATTGTTCTGCAACAGATGGTCTGACATAGGCTGCATCTTCTGGCTCAGTGGGGGTTTCTTTTCCCTTACGACTTTTTCTAGACCTTTTGGTTGATGATGAGGCCATTTGATAATTTCTTCAACAAAACAATTAATGAAAACAATAACAAGGTAAGTTATAACAAATTATTGAATATTAAAAATAACAACAAGCAAAGACAAACCATTAGATCATAACCATAACCATAACTTAAAAATTAAAGATGGATGAAAACCCATAAGTCATAATTACATTACAGGTACATCTCATAATATAATAGTAATACAACTAGTCAGATAACACATCCTAACAGTCACCACCCGAAATCATTTTACATAATATATTTCACCGTTGGTGTGGTGGAAGTCCCATCAACCTCTTTGTACATGTGGGGTTTCCACATAAGAAATCATAACATTGGTCGAGCAAGTTTTCATCAGCAATGTTCATAGCACTCAACATTTCATAAATGTCGCCCTCTGTGTATGTGTACGTCGAGGTGCGACGGAGTATTTGATTTCTATCTTCCATTGCTGAGACTTGCCGCATGGCTACATCAGAAATTACACCAAAATGAACATTTGATGAGCTAAGGACATTTGTGAAACCATCCAGGCTGGTCGTCAACTTATCAAATTGAGAATCAATGTCATCGACCATAGGTGCCTTCCTTTTGGAACCTCGTGAGAATGAAGTTCCACTGGATGGGACGGAAGGCATAGATTGAGTCTGCCCTGGACTATATTCATCCACAGATGGATGAGGGGATGGTGGAGTTGGGTCTCTGTACCCCGTCCACTCAGGCTGTTCTGGAATGTACTCAATATTTTGATTTAGATCAACACTCACACGAGGCCCAAGTCGTTGTCGACGTGCTTGACGAGCGGTCCGAACACCACTCCCAGTAGCTCGATCAGCAGCCCATAACTCCACCATTAAATTGTAGTGTTTGATACTATTAACTCTCCACTTTGTCGCACTTGGCCTCGACTGAAACAACATACATTACAAAAACACTGGTTCATATTATGTATTATAAGAATCCACAAAATATGAGTATTCATTTTAAAATACATGAATGAGGTCCATCCATACTTCGTCCTCAGCTTCAAATCTCATACTGACGGTGTTCCAAGCAAATCCACTCAATCCAAAAAAGAGGTCATGTACCTCACGCCATTTATTTTTCAAGACTTTTTGACGATTTTGAACATTATTTTTCGTAATTGCGACATACCCAGAGCTATGAAGATGATCAACTATGTTACTATATGCTTGGGATGTCCAGCTTCCGTCAACCCTATTACCGATTCATGATTCCTTAATCATAGAGTGTAGAAGACGTGCGTCCATGTCCTCTGTCCACTTAATGAACTCTCNCATGACCTAAAAAAAAGTGCCAACATAATAACAAACAAATATATTTGTAATAGTTCATGATGACCTTGCTTCAGTGAGGTATCGTTGCAATATATTGAAACGATATTGTATTGACATTCCTATTAGACGTCTTATATGAGATGGATGCGAAGATAAAAAGTCGAAGCACTGTCTGAATAAATTTTGATCTTCAATGTTCATAGTCCGTAATAAGTTTTGAATTTCTTCTGTAGTTGGATCAGATGATTGAATCTTAGCATTTACCAGGGATATTCGACGCTCCATGGCTTGTGTATGTCGTTCAAGAGCAGCACATAGTCTTCTTCTTTGATTATTTACTTCTTGCAGTTCATCTACGATTTGAGAATCCATCTTATTTATATTTCATTAAGTTGACCAATAAATAAAAGTATGAAAACTGATGTCAAAGATTCCTAACATTCAAAAATAGGTAATATAAGTTATCAAACACATAAGTCAATTTAAGCAAAAAAGTCATGTAATACATTCTCGGAATAGTAATCAACTTAATCATCTAAATGGTGAAGAATTAAGTTAACATTTTGATTCAGGTGAGCAAATTGGCGGTTCATGTCGAGGGATAGGTTTGTCAAGTTATCTTCAATACATTGAATCCGCACTTGCATTTGTTCCATAACTTGCATTTTGTGTTGCAAGTCTTGTACCCTCTCCCACATTTGAGTCATCATATTAGGATTTGAAAGATTTGGAGGAGGTTGCACATGGTTGTCATGATGGTGTGGTTGCTCTTCTTCATCATCACCGACAGCGTGTTGCCAAACACCGTTGACATTAACAATATTCAACCTCTTCAAAGAATTTATTGAAAAATGATGTCTGGTCCCAATACGAGTGCTGGCATCGACATCAATATGTACTCCACAATATTGCATGATTTGGGTGATCAGGACACCATATGGTAGGGAGGTGTCACTGGCCTTGCATTTAAGCATATGTTGCACGATGTGATGAGACCAATTGATAGCTATATTATTTTTAAGCACCCATATCATAAAGATATTCTCTTGCAATAACTTTACAAAATTTCCAGGTGTGGAGTCAACATGTGGACAATAACATAATGTAGAAGTCTATCATTAATATTCAAACACCCAACTGTGCTAAGACGTTGACCCTGCATTTCTGGTCTAACCATAGTAGCTAATGCCATCTCCCGATCATACGAAAAGTCATTTGGGACATTTGAATAAAACAATTTTTGACCCTCATACTTCATATTAGCAACATTCAACCAATCAACACGTTTCAATTTAATTCCTCTCTTGTTGACCTCACTGAGCAAATATTCATTTGCAGAAATCTTTAGATTTGAATAAAAAACTTTGATTAAATCCAGATAGAAGGGTCCCTGCAATGTAAGAAATTCGACCACCCCTTGAAATTGAAGATGATGTTGGAAAAATAACCCTGAACCGGCAAATGATTCGAAATTAATTATCTTTGGACCAACAATATTCCTTGTGTAGAAATAAGTTGCATAGTTTTCCATCTGATGATTGTGAGTGAAGAAACAATGTTGATCTAATTGTTCTGCAACAGATGGTCTGACATAGGCTGCATCTTCTGGCTCAGTGGGGGTTTCTTTTCCCTTACGACTTTTTCTAGACCTTTTGGTTGATGATGAGGCCATTTGATAATTTCTTCAACAAAACAATTAATGAAAACAATAACAAGGTAAGTTATAACAAATTATTGAATATTAAAAATAACAACAAGCAAAGACAAACCATTAGATCATAACCATAACCATAACTTAAAAATTAAA
This sequence comes from Vigna umbellata, assembly GCF_018835915.1. Next base: position 9,077 of record NW_025901730.1, on the reverse strand, counting down.
GATGGATGAAAACCCATAAGTCATAATTACATTACAGGTACATCTCATAATATAATAGTAATACAACTAGTCAGATAACACATCCTAACAGTCACCACCCGAAATCATTTTACATAATATATTTCACCGTTGGTGTGGTGGAAGTCCCATCAACCTCTTTGTACATGTGGGGTTTCCACATAAGAAATCATAACATTGGTCGAGCAAGTTTTCATCAGCAATGTTCATAGCACTCAACATTTCATAAATGTCGCCCTCTGTGTATGTGTACGTCGAGGTGCGACAGAGTATTTAATTTCTATCTTCCATTGCTGAGACTTGACGCAAGACTACATCAAAAATTACACCAAAATGAACATTTGATGAGCTAAGGACATTTGTGAAACCATCCAGGCTGGTCGTCAACTTATCAAATTGAGAATCAATGACATCGATCATAGGTGCCTTCCTTTTGGAACCTCGTGAGGATGAAGTTCCAACGGATGGGACGGAAGGCACATATTGAGTCTTCCCTAAACTATATTCATCCATAGATGGAGGAGGTGATGGTGGAGTTGGGTCTCTATACCCCGTCCACTCAGGCTATTCTAGAATGTACTCAATATTTTGATTCAGATCAATACTCACACAAGGCCCAACCCATTATCGACGTGCTTGACGAGCGGTCCGAACACCACTCCTAGTAGCTCTATCAATTGCCCATAACTCCACCATTAAATCGTAGTGTATGATACTATTAACTCTCCACTTTGCCACATTTGGCCTCGACTGAAACAACATACATTACAAACACACTAGTTCATATTATGTATTTTAAGAATCCACAAAATCTAAGTATTTATTTTAAAATACCTGAATGAGGTCCATCCGAACTTCGTCCTCAGCTTCAAATCTCATACTTACGGCGTTCCAGGCAAATCCACTCAATCTAGAAAAGAGGTCATGTACCTCACGCCATTTATCATTATTTTTAACATTATTTTTCGTAATTGCGACATACCCAAGCTATGAAGATGATAAACTATGTTACTATATGCTTGGGATGTCCAGCTTCCGTCAACCCTATTACCGATTCATGATTCCTCAATCATAAAGTGTAGAAGACGTGCATCCATGTCCTCTGTCCACTTCATGAATTCTCTAGTAGGACCAGAGGACTCAATGGCGACTGCCTTACCTCTAGTCATTTTATATCTATTTGATAAAAAAAATGGTAAGAAGTTAAGATTAAACATCCATAATATAATGTTCTTGTCATACCCATAATATCAAATAGTCATACAACACAATAAAATACAATAACTAAGAGTTTTGATAATCTTGCCACATATGATCTGCTATAGAATCCCTAATACTACTACCAATCCTATGGTCTTCTTCTCTAACTTGAGATGATGAAACATTATGCTCTTCCCTTTCATTCAACTCATTATCAACTTCATCAAGTAATGAATCATCGTTATCCACGCCACGAAGGAAGTTGTGTAAGATACAACAAGCTAATATAATGTCTATCATTGTCTCCAATCCATAGTGTGGTTCAGTGCCACTTGCAATGATAGGGAATCATTTTTTCAACACACCAAAAGTTCTTTCAATAACATTTCTCAACGATGAATGTCGATGATTAAACAACTCACGTGGATTTTGTGGTCCTCTACGTGTATATTCTTTAAGGTGATATCTTACGCCTCTATATGGAGTCAAAACTGTGCTTTTCAACATAAATCCAGCACCACCGAGGTAGTATTTTCCTACAATTTTGCACATATACAGGTAATTTGTCACTACTAAATAAAATCTTCAACATTGCAATGTACACACTGACCTTGGGGGATAACCAACGAATCATCTCGATCAAGAGCATTTTTTAAAATTCTTGAATCAGATGCACTGCCTTCCCACTCAACAAGAACGTATATGAGTTTCATGTCAAAATCACATGCCGCAAACACATTTTGAGTTGGCCAATCTTTTCTTCCTCGAAATCTCGGAGTATCACATCTTGACACCTTTATACGAACATGAGTACCGTCTATGGCCCCTAAACAATCCTAAACATACAAATAAGAAGTCATCATAAAACTCAAAATTTGTTATCATCCTTTGATCAAAGAACATCTACAAATATGTTGAAATGAGTACCTTAAAGTACAAGTAAAATCGATTCTTGTTCAAGACATATGAATGAACCTCATTTCTTAAGGGTTGAATTAGAAATTCAGATTCCAAAGTTAAGATAGCCTCCAAGACATTGTGAAAGTGTTTGCTAACCATCGAACCAGATCGATGAAAGAAAAATGCGACACTTCGATAACATTATGGCCAATTATATGAAGAAATTGAGCAACTTGTTGCTCCACTGTCGACCGAATGGCGTCCTTAACTAACCCAATTGATCTTAGTCTCTCACAAAGATTAATATATGCCTCTGGACCATCCAAATAATGTCGCAGCACCGATTAGTAAGCACAAGATATGACATTAATTGCTCCCTACGACGGTCTCTGTCTGGTAGGTAATTGCTTACACTACTCGAATCACTCGAGTACATATTCAAGATACTCAACACGTGTGCAACAATGCATAACATTGTTAGTGCAGCCAATGAAGTGGTTATTTGTAATTGTTGACGTATCATTGCGATAATATTGAAGTCTACACCAACCACATCATCATGTATATCTTCACGGTCCAAATATGATAAATCTATTTCTTCTTCCATCTATATTTACTTAACAAAATACATACAATTTAACAACTTTATACATACAACTAAAATCAACAATATCATTAAATTCATATATTCATATATTCATATAATCATATCCTAATTAAAAATATTCATGCATTCATATAATAATTAAACAAAATACATTATATTTATTCAGTAAATAAACCACATTCATGCATATTAATTAAATATAGTAATATGAAACATACCTATTGAAGACACTTATGAAGCTTTCAAGCAAGGTTTGAAGCAAGACTTGAGCCAAGATTCAATACGCACTCATAGTAAGATCCCAATAAGATACTAATTTCAATTGTCAATATTCAAATAAAATGAGTGACAATTCCAAAAGGAACCTGTTAAAAAAAGGACATCAATATCTTATATCATATAATGGTTAAAAGAAATTAAAAACTTTGTTAAATTTCTACCTTCAACTCACTCTACCCAGTGATTTAACACAACAAGTTAGGAAGCTCAACCAGGTAATGGTAAAAACTTATTAACATACACCCACCAAGCTTTTTCCACCTCAAGGATGCTCTAATCATAGTATAAGAGGAAGTTCATTAGTAGACTACACATGTTATGGGAAGAAGAACATTGTCTTTAACACTACAACTAAAAAGCAAATGGACACAATAAACAGGTTCTTATCCCTCACCTATTTTCCTTGCTGGTCAAAGATGGTGAGCCTCTCAGCTATGGTGTGACCTTTTCAGAAGCTACTTTGGGAAGTTTGAGCTCGCTGGACTCGTTTCTCAAGGACCACTCTTGCTTTTCTGGATTCAATTTCAACAATAAGAACAATTTAGATTGGAGAGAGTTTGCTCCAAAGGTTGACAATTACAATCATTTTCTGGCCAAGGCAATTGCAAGAGGAATTGGTCAAATTGTGAACGACATCTTCATCTACAGCAATGCTTACACCAATAAGGTATTGTTCTCTTGTTCACTCAATTACATGAGCTTTTTCAGACTAAAACTCAAATGCAATTAATTATAAAGACAAAGTTATAAACATCAAGTGAATAGTCTGTGTGAAGAAAAAAGAAAGAAAGACAACCAAAATGCTTGTTTATACCAATAAATGTCGAAAACTTGTTGGTTGGAAAATCACCAGGTCCAGAAAGGAGGACGAACGTTCTGTAGTAGTTCTGCACATGTGAAAAATGGTCTTGTTGTGGCCAGGAAAAGTGTGAAAGAACAAGATTAAAAATCTCAAACGGTATTCAAGGAATGAAACTGGACACATAAATCACTGTGTTTACTACACATGTGAATGAGTAACATTCTTCGTAGCTTACCAAATACTTCACCTCCGTAGCTTACCGGTAGCTTACCAAATGCACCTTATCGTTACATAAACCTGCAAGACATACAAATGGCCAGGCTATTGACAAAAAAAACCAAATCCTTGAACTCCCTCTTACTCTCGGGCTCCTGCTGCATCTACAGGTTGAAAAAGTTTCCGTAAAACCTCCACAGCACCGTCGTCCTCCTCCTCTCCACCTCCATCCCCATCAACCTCTCCTCCACCGCAGAAACCTTCATATTCTTCTCCATGGCAGACATCTCCCTCCTCTTCCTCCTCCCCTTCTTCATCTGATGGATGTGTCTCTGTCTACCTCCAATGGTAGTCGTACGAACCCACCTCCATCATCTGCGCCTTTCTCGTCAACCCCAAAGGCAACATCGCTTCCATGCATGAAGTTTAACACGCTGGAGCTAACCAATGAATGTGAGGGAGGAAGGAATGTAGCTATGGAAGTCCAAATAACTCACAGACCACAACTTGGCGAACCGGATACGATGCCACTAGAACCAAATAAACACGTGCACACCTTGCCTAGAACCGGATACGGGACTGTGTAACTGAATACGCCTCCCTTGGAAGTTGTTGGAGAAGCTGGAACCGGATATGGGACTGTGTAATTGAATACGCCTCCCATGGAAGTTGTTGGAGAAGCTGGAACTGGATACGCCAACCTTGTAACCGAATACGCTTTGCAACTCCTTCTCAAAAGCTCGAACCAGATATCCTCTTCTTGGAACTGAATACACAGCCATGAACATCACTTCTTCAACCCCTGCTTCCACGTTTGGTCATCTTTATCCACTCGCTCATCATTATCAACAGCGTTCTTGCTCCTCCATTAACGATTGTCTTCCTGTTCAACTAAATCACAGAGCTTCTACCTACAACAACCACATCAAAATGGAAAGAAACATTACCTCTACTCCACAACTGGTCACTCTGAAGGCAATGCTTCAGCACATAGACTCACGCAAAGCTGCTCAAAGAAAACCTCTTCAAACTTGGCTGTCTCTCTATGTAAACACACGCATGAGTTAATACACAAACCAAACTTATCTACCAACCAGCGTCTTATTAATGGTGTGGATGGTCAGACCTTTGTTTTGAAATTCAAACCTCTTTGCCACGATTCTCTCCTTTGCAGTCAAGGCCACTGAATGGTTGTGTCAAGCAGGGAATCTCGCCACTGCAATGGGCTGCAAAAGCATTTTAGAAAAGAAAGAAATGCATGGCCAAGACAGTGCAAACTGGGTCATCTCATGGGCAGCCACAGTCCACTTTACTCGTGAAAGCACAATACATGGCTTCTTTCTCGTGAAAGCACATTGCATGAGTTTTTTTTATTATGTTTCATATGCTTGGAATCGGTTATTAAATATCAGAATCGAATAATGTTTCTAACATTAATATTTTAGTTCATGTGTGGAAGCACAGTCTTGGAATTTTAATATCCGGACAGGGTATATAAGTTTTTCTCTACTAAATCAGCACAAATCCTCTCAAATTAGCGAGATGACTTCAACAGTGAATTCTCGAAAATCATCGCTTTTCTAACTGAGCAAATCATCTCAAGAGAACAACGCTGCTCTCCCAAATCCATCGCCGCTTATTCGCGTGAACAGTATTTTTCCTTCAAACGAACACAACGTTAGTGAGAGGAAGAAAAGAAAGAAAAAACCCACAAAGACATCATCTTCCAAAAGATGTGAGAAGGAAAATAATAGAGATCCTTCCTGTATTGGCATACACATATATCGAGTCAACATCTCAATATGCTATTGGGACTGATGTTCAATATTATGATAACATTTTTTTCATAGGAGTTATATTATTATATTTTATTTTCCTTTTTGTAAATATTATTTTATGGATGGGTTCCAACAACTTAATTGTTATTATTTAATATATTCATTTTTATATAAAGTTTTTATGATACAAGAGTCATAAAGATAAACAACTTTTAATATTTTTTTATTAGACTCCTTTAGTTTTTCAATTCCTAAATAACGTATAGGCAATTTCTTCGCCCTGAAGACTTACACCATGATCAAATCATATTCTTATAATTTCTGGTTAATAAATAACCATAAAAATGACTCTAGGAGCACGTGTAAGCCAAAACTATTTGCACGCAAGAACTATTCAAGGTATATAATACTCAGAATGAATTTAAAAGAGAGTTTAATTTATGCAATAATCAAATATGACTTATAAGCTTTACAATAAAATTGAAAAACGTAAAAAGTACATACTGCATAGCAGTAAAGTAGGAGAAATAACAAGCACGTAAAGACTAGATTACTAAACACTTGTTCATCCAATAAAGCAGGATATTTTATTGATGCATAACTAAATCACAAAACAAAACTTAACATTAACATTCTTTTCCGTAAGCTATACGATGGTTACATTTAGCTTATTTTAGCTACTACTACTACCCTAAGTGTCAAGTTCTTTCAAATTGATCAAGCTTTAATGCCTTGGTTATAATGTTGGCTACTTACTTAATTATCAATATAGCAATAACTAGTGCGAATTATGTGGTCATGTACCAGGTCTCCAAGAACAATAGACTTAGTTGTTCCATGAAAGACATCTTGGATAATTGAATGGTAGAATTATTGTCACATAGAATTTCTATTGCTTCTTTTTCTTTTAATCCAACATGTTCTAAAATTCTTCAAAACTAAATGCACTGACCGGCGCAAAATGTCGCATCAATGTATTCAGCCTCAATGGTGGATAAACTTACCACTATTTATTTTTTTTAAGCCCATAAGATAACTTCAGTTCCAATCAAACCATAGGTACTTCTTCTATCATATAAATCTCCACCGTAGTTATTGTCACTATAGGCGGTTAAAACACTCTTTATTCCTTTTTGATAAAATATGTCATATTCAATAATACCTTTAGCATAGCGTAGGATCCTCTTTGTCACAACCGAATGTGACTCCTTTGGATTTTCCATGTAATGACTTATTAAGCTCACTCCAAGCATTAAGTCTGGTTGAGTAATTGTTAAATACATGAGGCTCCTAGTTACTTGTTGGAATTTTGTGACATTTACCTATCATTTGGAAAATATTGTGATAGCAACCTCTTTGGCTAGGTTGGGCTAAAGCTAGGAGATGTGCATGGATGGGTGTTTCTCGAATAAATGGTGTGAAAATATGGTGATAAATCGTCCAAGGATGATGAGCTAAAATGTGGATGAGGTAGAAGCTCATGACCTCTAGGAGATATGGTGGTGGTGGTGGTGTAGTGTTTGGTGGCTCCAAGAGAGGTTAGGCCAACTCAAAGAGGAAGGTGACTAGAGGGGCCTCATGGGTTGCTCTATTCTTGATCTAAGATGAGTAGTATGGCCAAAAATGGGCAGCATAACATTACTCAACATTAAAGATGAATACATGATATGAGACAACTCTATTTATCGGCTAATGGTATCTCCTAAAATCCCTAAAAGCATGATCTCTCACCTTTGCTCTCATTGGCCAAAAATGGGGCCTTATAAGGAGTGGACAAGTGTCCACAAATCCTCTCTAATGATGGGAGGATATGTGGCCACTCACAAAACACAATCCTCTCCGTTCCTAGAGTACCATGTAATCACTACTAAAGCTAAATCCTCTCCAATGGAAGCATGACACATGGCACATACTTTCCACATGGTTTGGAAGAAAAAACCCTACACTAATTAGGCCTTAATACAAGCCTTAAACAAACCTACTTACTTGGCCGAAATACATGGCCTAAAGAAAGCTACACTACTTGGCCAAAATACATGGCCTAAAGAAACTTACACTACTCCAAGCTATGCTCCATGATGGCTCCAAATATGGTCCAAAGGGTAGAGTTTATACCATCTTCATGGATGACTTTAACTCTTCTTGTAGATGCTTGACCATGGCTAGGTGGTATGCCATCACTTGTGCGATGTAGTGGAGAGGGGAAAGATGTTTCGTTGTTGCTGAAATTTGTTTTTAGGTATAGTGCTCGATGTGAGATTCGTCGAAGTTGTTGCTGAAATATGTTTCGTTGAGCTTGTGGGTTCAAGTACAAGTATATCTTCACTAATGAAAGATGACTTATATAAGCATTACAATAAAACTGAAAAGCGTAAAGTACATACTACATAGTAATAAAGCAGGAGAAATAACAAACACTCCTAAAGACTAGGTTACTAAAGAGGAAACTTTATTGACAGAAAAATAAACTTAACATTAACAAGAACAAAGGTAGATTTGAACGTTAAAAGAAGGAAAAAGATGTACTCGAATAGAGAAATATTGGCGGTAGGAATTGAAGACCTCGTTGCAAATATCACTATAACAGTTTCAGATATTTAATTAGACAAATAGAGAATGAGAAAGAGAAAGAGAATACAAAACTCTAGAAAAATAATACTAGAAATTTAATGTGTTTTTAAAGTAAACAGTCTGGCTTATGACAATTCTATTTATAGTTAAGTTTTTTAATACTAGAATAATTGAGCTTCCTGTTTTAAATACACTACCAATTCTGAAATATCATTTTATAAGCACGTCTATATGTATTTTTATGAATGTTAATCTTCTTTGAGCATAATAGGTTCATTATTAACAACAAAACTTTGATTTTGAATATTTAGCCACGTTTAGGATTTGAAGTTGAAAAATTGTTTGAAGAAATTCTTCTATAACTCGAAGTGAAAAAATTACGAAAAATTAAAATAACTTTTTATAAGTTAAAATTATTTTACACATGTTAATTTGTAAAATTTTAATCATATAACATAATTTTTTTTAATCTGAATATTAAGTTAAATATAGAGAAGTAACTTATACATAAATTATTTTTAATTGATAAAGAAGATATTTTTTTTTTCTTAGAAGAGGTTTACCAAGAAACTAGTCACCTTATGCAAAAATCTCTTATAACAACACTACAATAACCTTTGCACATGCATATGCATATGCATATTTATGTATGTGTCAACAAATATGATTTTACTCTCTAAAACTTTCAAAATTCGGTGTGATTTAG